>JAQGCA010002183.1:0-14616 GCA_034698945.1 Protaphorura quadriocellata | reverse complement strand
TACGTACCTTCGAGATATGCCCTACAACTAATATGTCAACATAATTGACCTCTCACGCGTCTCACCGCATGGATGTTTTCTTTGGAATTGGTTATGAGGTGAGGATCGGTTCATCCGTCAGACAATTTCGTGGATCATAAGACGAAATGATTTGCATAGAAAGATTGACGAAGAACAAGGATACCGTGATCTGACATGGATGACTTTTCACACGAACCCCATTTTTTCCCAGCGATCTATCCAATCCTGGGTATTTTTTTCTTCTAGCTGAGCGGAATGCCCAACTTGGATTATTCAATCGATTGGGACACATTAATCATGGATTGTGGCGGAGACATGTGCATGTGGATTGGTCAAGGTGGAATGCTTCGGAACCGGTTAATACGGAAGTAGTCATGAAGTTACTCACACATGCCAATACCTGGTTTTTCTGTGTCCATGGACAAAGTAAAGTTTTTCACACGGGGTAACAAAGGATTTTGCCAATTAATTGGCAGCAGGATATTTGTCCTAAATGGTAATAGCTCAAACTTAACTTACCCTTTTCGATACTTTCTCACAAGACATTTAGTTCTATTCAGTCACGCAATAATGTACACATACATACTACGCGGTGGTCAATTAATGAGAAGGACTGTCGGTTGGCTACTAATTATTTTAACTACATTTAACTCTAACATACCCATCATAGTTTTAAACGATGTACCTTTGGATTTCTTACATAGTTTTCCGGTCATAAAATTATAATAAAAATTAAAATCACAAAACCAACCTGTGTTTCCGTGAGATTCAATGAGGATGAGAACTCCGCTCGCTCTGCAATCGACAAATACTGCTTTTCACGAAATTTTTTCTCTAGTGCTAATAATTGTTGAGTTGTGAATGGAGTCCTAGGTTTCCGGTTCGGTTTGTGTTTTCGGAGTTGACAACGAACAGGTGGGCCAGGAAGTCTAGGTGACAGAATACCTTCTGAAACAAAGGAAAATTAGGTGTTAGCTCAGTTTAATACCAATCCAACTTATATTTTATATGAATTATTAGTCAGGTCAGGTCAAGTCCTGCGGTTTTTAAACTGTGTTTTTTCGCAATTTCATTCCGATTTTGCATTATTTATTGCTCTGATAAATTTATTCCCCAAATAAACTCCACCCACCCTGGAAGTCTAACCATGGGAAGCGGTTGAAAAGAGAAATTACAAACTTTGTAGAGAATTGGAGGACTTACTTTCAAATCCCACTTCTAAACGAGAATCCGAGCAAAAGAAATGTCAAAAAGTAAAAATAAATCGGCAAATTTTGAAAAAGTCTTTTGTGAAGATCGAGATTTTGGGATATCAATTCTTGCCGTATTTTTTGCACATATATTTGGAAAGACAAACTTCTCAAATACTTCACCTATATTAGCAAAATTTACCGTAAAGTCCTGATTAGAACGCGGACCCCTGATAGAACGGGTGGGCTCAAATAGAGCGCGGGTATTTCTCCGACGTTTTTTCTATATAACCAAATGAAAGTCTTTGACCTCTAACCTTGCGTGAATGAATAGAGCACCCGGGTTCTAATTGAGATTTTACGGTATCTAAATCCGTTTTAATCAGATTAAATTACGTTTTGGCTAAAGCCAGTACTAAAAATCGTGGGCCAACGTCTGACGCACATGCACAATATATGGTATGCAACCTGTTATACAGTATAGGCTGAAACCTACGCAACTATTAGGTCAATGAAACCAATTACGGTTCACCGGTCTGTTTCAACAAATTTGTTGTCATTGTCATTGATTATCAAGTCAAAGGAATTGGACATGCAGACTTTTAGAGTGAGTGTGAACAAGACTGCAAAACTTATACGGCAACTTGCAAATCCTGGTGGATGACGAGAATTGGATAGAGCATAACGGCTCAAATACCGATACGATACGATACCATGTACTAATTGGGTTTATGACTTGACTTTACTCTTAAATGGAGGAAACACCCATAGAAAACAAAGAATGACGACAAAAACTCTGTGTGGACACTCCAATTAAATATACGAATAATAAATCATGAAACCAATCAAACAGGCTATAATATAAAGTTTACAGTAAACAAAGTGGTTATATGTTTCGACCGGTCAGTCCAGGTCGTATCTGTATATACTTTTTATTAAACATTGATTTGATGATCTTTGACTAAACTTTAACATGTGTGATTTGTGATCCGTGTGAATGATGGAAACAAGTTTTCTGTGTAATGTGTCGAAAAGGAGCGTCGCTTTCAAGTTGGTCATGTCAAGTCTGTCTCACAGTTTAAGTCTGTCATTCTCATCCAACCGTGTTAAATACATTCACTCATTGCAATTAAATTAAATTTTATGTTAAGATTAATTGACCTCATCCTGGTGCTAAACATCTTATCATATCATTAAAAAAATATTAATACTACCTAGTTCTCAGCGTTCTAGCCAATACTATCAAAGGAATTACAGGGTGGACCGAAAGTAATACATAACATCCTACAGTGGAATCTCTGTATAACGAACTTTCCCCTCGGCATGGAAATGAAAATAATCTTTGTATCACAAAATTACCTTCTGATGAACCAAAAAGCTTCTGCAAGTGATAACCACGTTCGTTGAATAGAGATGCCACTGAATATGGAAATACAGAAATAGTTAAATATAAATTTACTTTTGGCGCACCCTGTTTTTATTGCTGTACAGGTATAATATTTATTGTGAGATATACCGATGAAGGAAACAAGTTTATTCAGTCGTCATTTCATTTGATTCGTTTCATCTAAAACCTGATCAACGATGTCTGTCCAACGATGAAAGAAAATTAAGTTGATTGTTGAATTAGCTTTTATATTATGTACCGTAAAGTAACGTGTGTACATGTATGAAACTCAAAAGTCCTATCCCATCATGTTACTCACTACTTTAACCTGAGCACGATAAATGAACATGAGTAAAAAATTAGCTGGGGATTTAACCAACCGCTATATGATTACATATTAAAATAAAGGCGGTTTTTAAGGTGGTGCCCGTATGCAGTGCACTGCAGTGCACGAGTGACATGCTTGCATTATCACATCTTATTTTTTCTTATTTTGACTTCTTGACGAGTTAAACTCCCCAGTAATTAAAATCTCCTTGTACTATTTTGTTACTGTTGCATGGTCAAAAATCATTTCAATGTACAGTCTGCCCGTAACCCTTACAAAATGTACAAGTAAAATCAAATCAAAACGGACTGCCTTTTTTCCCCATTTGCCATTGCGTGCCCAAAATCTACAGAGGGTAAGCCCTTCATTTTTTCTCAAATATGTGATAGGGTTTTCCTGCATGATGATGATGATGGTGGTGATGGGATAAAGATTCGGATCGCATGAGTCTCTTTCTCTCTCGAAAAAAATAATATTTTAAACCGTTTAACGCTCAACCAAGTCAAATTGACGAGAGTTGTCTAACCTTCAGTATGCATGTTATGTCATGAAATAATGCGTGTAAGTATTATGACTTAATTTTTAACAAAGCGTTTCCCTCCACCTTTTGTTTGCGGCCAAGTCAGGTTTTGTCGGTACAAGGGAACAAGAGTTAGAATCTACACCGGACGGAAAAAATCCATGTGTATAATTTTTTTTTCCGGGCAATGCAAATGCATTAGAAATAGCGTGGACCCGTCCATCAAAGTGCGACGTCAGTCTGACATGACACGAAACGACGTCATCTTCATCAACAGAGAAATCACAGTCAGATTAAGTCGTTAGAGATTTTTAGTATTTGGTTCGTGTCTTTTAAACAATTACAAAAAAAACTATACGAAGGATTGGATCTGTGAATGGTCATATGACGTGCCCCGGTTAGAGTTTAGATTCAGGACCTTTCAAAATCAGTTCCGGTTCTAGTACCGTAGGCCCCTGATATGAATCGTGGCCTTTTCAAAAGTGTCGAAAATTTTCAGAGAAAAATTTGGTACATTCGGCAGGTATTTATAGAAGTTGAGAAATCCAAGTAAAGCCAGCGTGTTCTCTACAAAAATGGACATGCTGTTTGATAACATAGGTAATTCCAATTTAAAAATTAAAATGGCCCACTTACTTAATAAAAAAAAATCGAGAACCGCTACTGTCCAAAAATTAAAATGGAATGAATTTGATTGGTTGCATTTTGCTGTTGATGCACTTATCATTGCTCAAACTGACTCAATTATCCTTTCCTGGCCTGGCCTCCATTACATTCCCTTAAAACGTAATGTGAGCAATTTAGTAGTATTTGGGAAAATGATAATAATGGTAGTGAATTAAATCAAATTTACTTCCATTGTTGTTGGGAGGGAAAGCAATTAATGGGGGACATTAGTTGAGTTGAGGGAGTGTGTATTGGAGTTAGTGTCATCCAATCCACCTCCAACGCAGTGAATTCATCATAATCATCATATCATAATGAAACGGAAAGATCTACTTATGTTGTTCTTTACCCTCACTTGTTATTGTTCATTAATAATTAATGTGTTTTTGGTGAGGTGAGTTATGGCAATTAAGTGATTTTAATTATCATTTCTAGGGCGGTGGAATCAGGATTTCCGGTTAAGGGTGGTTAGACGGGAGTGTCACGTTTATGGCTATGGCTGGAAATAATCATTCTATATGCTCAACGCTGGGTTAACCCTTTTCGTAATTGTTTCAATTATAATCGGTCTCTTTCTAAAATCATCATCACGAGTCAGTTACGAGTTAATTTTATTGAATTAAGTTAGTCCAATGGTAATTCCAAACTTAAATCGATAAAATTATGGGGTAAAGTTTACTCGCTCTACATCGAACTATAACTACACCAAAATCTTTTCAATAGAAAATGCCTTATAATGCTTTGGAGAAAAACCTAAAACGAGGTGTTCGATAGAGGGGGTGCCTATGCACAGTCGTCTAAACTGTCGTTTGTCTGACTTTTTCAAAATTGTGCATTAAATCGATGAATAATCAAATCGTAGGACTTACTTTGAGGTGATGATGAGTAGCCCCAACCGAGCAGAGGAAATGCCCATGAAGGGGTCAAAGGTGAAATCGGAGAGGAGTATGACCGTGTAGAAGTAGGACTGTGCTCAGGAGTTCCGGACATGGAACTCAGGGCTGAGTTGGCTCTTCGGACTGCTGCCAATAGTTGTTCTTCATGGCTGCGAAAAGATTAATTTAATTTTGATCATTTGAGCATGAGATGTTAAAAATAATAAAATATCGAATTCCGGGTATAGCTTTTGTACACAATTAATTTCTATGGGAAATTTTTGAGCATGTGATCGGTGCACGCAGACGCAAACGCAAACGTCGCCGTCTGTCATTGGATGAGAGAGAACGGATAACGCCGTGGATTGATCCCCTGCTTAATATGAGATAAAGATCGGGCTGAGTTTGTTGAAACGAAGCCTGAGCCTGAGGAGTGGATGACAGTCTTAGTTCACTTTCTGATCTCTATTTCGAAGACGATGATGCAAATTGTTCAAAACAATCAAGTGACAGAATCGGGAGAAGTTACACAGAGGTGGAATTTTCGTCAAGTCATTCCTTGACGATCAATTTGATGTTTGAAGAAGAGAACCCCCAGAAGATTGTCTGTCTGCATTATTCTATTTAAGGATTCTTTCTCGATCATTTTGTTTAGATTCCTTAATGAATGGACTGAGTTCTCTGAGTTCAGTGATTCGTGATCAATGCACGACTCCCTTGTCAGACCCTCCGCCAATCAATCAGTGAAGGTGAATTGAGAGGCTCCTAGGACACGTGCCCTTTTCTCATCCTTTTTCTTTATGACTCCTGCGGTCACATTTAAAACTAACATCTGTATACTCCACTCACGTTCATTATCTTTGGCAGCTTCGGAAATTAATGGATGTCAAATTGAGCCGTCTGTGAGGTAGCGGAATTCAATGAAACCCACGCCACGCCTAGGAGTTGTGTAATAATATGTGCACGCGTGTCTATCTATGGCAGTCATAATTGTTATTCGTAATTGCGGATTTACCATCTGTTTAAACTAACTTCCTTGGGTTTGTTATTTCTTACTACTAACCGATATAGGAACTCAGTTTTACATCACTGGTCCCTGAATTTGGCGCAATAATGACAAAATTCATTTCATTCCCGAACATTTTTTAAGAAAAACTCTCACGACCCACGCAATAGGTAAAATCAGGAAGGTTTGTTACTTTTAAAGGATCTTTTTGTCCAGACACATGTGAATGGAATGTGATGTCAAAATAATTGCGGATAAACCATTTGATCCTTTCGCCTTCTTTAGAATGTAAAGTCAAGCCTCGACTCCCGATTTTCCACACGACGCCCTTATTTGAAAGACGTATCGATTTTCCCACAGTTTATTAGAGAGACTTCATATTATTCAATCCTGAGCAATGCAATATTTCAAATTTGACAGTCCTAAAGGTCTGCCGGTATAAATAGACTAAGGAATGATCCTTAGAATTCGGAAAAAAAAATTGTGAGGGTGTATTGACGTTTTTAAAAAAAACTTCAACGAGGTGTAAGGAAGTATTTTATCGTCTTGTTCAGTTCAATTGACCTTTTGAGTAAGTTCAAGATGTTTAACATTATTGTCCTTCGGCATTTCGATCCCACAATATATTATTAGGTCTATTCTTATTCCGCGTCTTGAAACATCTTTGTTTGGAATTCGGGATTCCGTATCTCACATATGTTCGGCTATGACAGTCGGTTTTTATAAAGTTCCGAAAGGATGACTTAAGACGACAAAGTCACCCAGGAGTCCCGTCCCCCCTTTTTTTTCTTAATTCCTGAGTCCCATGTTCTTGTCAACTTCCAAGTGGACAAAGTGACATGTCCTCGGACCGTCGTCAGTCGTCGGCCCCACCGCACGGACCGATTCCACCGACAAGACCCACGAGGTACCATATGCATTTTACTCCTCAGAGACCCTTGGCAATTTTCCAATGAATTTTTCAAGTACCCTTTAAAGGTACGATTACAACATGAACTGTACCCATGAAGAAGGTATTAAACCAAACAAGCGGATTTTTTCGGCATCCAGCCACCACTACTTGACTTGACAAGAAAACAGGCGGGGTTTCCCTCCCTCAAAAACTTGACATACAATTGTAATCCCTCTTTTTTGATGATAATAATACTAAGACCGAACTTTTAAAACTTTAGTTTAAAAGATTATTTTATTTCTACCTGCTTGACTTTGAATACTATGTATCGTACAGGGTGGTTAATAATAAATTACCCCCCCCCCCCCGCAATCATAACAGATGCCTCGCCAATGCAATCCGATTTAAAATTCTATCAAACTTTGGAGTTCACTCATTAATTGATATCCGCCAGTAAAGCAGTGGGTTAGCATTCCATTTGGCCTAGGGAAGGTACCCCGAGTTATAGGACAAGCTGCAGTTGAGTAAATTTCATCTTCAAAGCAAGTCTAATTCTTGCAGAGTCTAATTCTTACATATTAAGCGAACTACCTATCCAACAAGTTACAACAAGGCCCACCTTGAACTTTTGAGGGTCAATTATGGACTACCCCGTACGTTACCTGAGGTTTTTGAGAGCGAAGGGAGACAAAACAAATTCATGTATTATTACAAAGTTACATGGGTAAACGTATTTGAGTTTGAGTTAAAAGGACGATGTTGTAGAGTATTCTTGAGAGTTCATAAATTATTCTTCAAATTGCATTATGGATTCCTCGTTGAATGAACTCTAAAACTGCATGGGATGGTTTTCATGGCTCTATTATCATTCATTTGAGTCTACGAATAGATTCTGTAGTACTTGAGTGAAAACACAATGAATTGATTGAGTGGACGTATTGGCATTGCCAAGGGATAATCATTCTAAACTCGGATATTGTATTACATTGTGGAATAAATAAGATAATACTATATGTTTTTGGCTACAGCAAAGTATTTTCCGGATGCCCGGTACGTCTTGTGGAGGAGGAAGTAGGAATAACCAGTTAGTCGTTTGTTTGTTCAGTGTTTACACTAATACTCCTATTCAAATCATTAATTTATTATTTCGAAGTTCCAAGAATTTGTTTCTGTTTAGTAAAATCGGTAAAGTTAAAGATAATTCCGTAATCATGAGTACAATAACACGGAAATGACCGTTTGAGAATAATTTGTCTCAGGCTCATATAATCTAGAGAATTTTTATCTAAAATATTGATTTCCACCTTTTCCCCGTATCTATAACCAGGAGATTGTTCCATTTACCTTGGACAAATTGATGTAGTGCCGGCATCCCTTGCCACTTCGTTATGATTAGTGTTCGATCCGTATGCACGTTAAGGCGTGGATACCTTTCTTAGGACAATCAGAAGAAATGATGTTTGAGCTAGCCCCAGCAAATTAACGTACATAAAATATTCAAAAACTACTAGGAGTCTGAGGAACTAATGGCTTTAGTACGAAAATGCTAATTTATTTCCATGTTTAAATTACTATGAAGCTAATTACACATTCCACAACGAAACCTTGAGGAGTATTCTAGAATTCTAGCTCAATTGGTCAAATTGAAACCACTATGGCTATGTCAATCAAAAAAAATTCCCATTTTGAAGTAATTATAAGAAGACTATGTTGATATGAATGAATCATGTCCAATTTGCTAATGGCTAAATATCTCCCGCTGACAAACCATATGAAATTAATGGAAGATCCTGATAAGTTTATATAGTTTGAAGCAGAAGCCCCGGGCGGTAATTATATGTAAGACTTTTAAAGATCGTGAAGGAGATTTTGAGAACAAGTTAGTGGTTGTTTGTATGATTGGCTAATTTGTTTGCAATACAATTATAATAAGAATTAGAATGACTAATCAGTCAGTCAATTCAGAGGGAAAGGGAATAAAATCTCTGCATGCATGAGGATTGTAAGTTGTACTTCCAATAAATTAACCACATTTAATCTGCGCATTTTGTTTGACTAAATAAAAACTCTTGAGTTATTACGACAATTTGCTATTGCTTGACCTTCTGGTCAATTACGGTCTAATTTATTGAGGTGTTGTAGTTGTAGTTAAAAGCAGTCACTAGTTTAGTCAGTGAGCCACTTTTTTTTTCTCTTGACTGTCCACTAGCTGTGATTGTCCACTAAACTAATTAATTACCTGTAACAAGTTTGTTCAGCCGCATTGCTGTCATCACTACTGTCCTTGTCCTTGTCATCATCATCATCCTCATTTTTACCCAAGAGGGAAGCAACGCTGAATGAAAGTTTTTTCTCAGTCTTTTGACTCTCATGGTGTGGTGACGTTTGACCACTACCGCCACCACGATGATGATTATTAGCACTTGTGCTGCCCCCTAGGTGCCGACTCATGTGGTGGTGGTGGTTGTGATGCTGGTGGTGCGGGTGGTGAACTGACGGATTCTCTCTACTCACGTGGTTTCGGATCTTCGAACTCCCGACGACCACACCGGATTTACCATTCGATGACCTTTCGTCCTCGTCATCATCCTCATCGATGAGGTCATCTTGGTCCTCATCTTCTTCGTCTTCAGGCTCATCTGAAGTATAATCTTCTTCCATTGCAATCCCTCGACGGTGAAGGTGATCTCGGTAGACACCACTTCCATTCGTATTATTGTTGTTTACCGCATTGTTGTTATTCGCCGATCCATTGTTATTATTATTTAGAACGACTTTCGTCTCCGATATTTCCGACATTATTTTCATGGAGGATGACGCCCTCAGCGTCAGGCTATTCTGTTACCAGTGACTTATTATTAGTGGTCTCCTAGTCACATTCCTTCGTTATCGTTTCTCGCCGAAATACCGTCAATTGGAATAAGAATTCGGTGTTGTCCTAGTAAACTTCCACTTAATTTTTGAGCACAAGGAGTTCACACAAAGTAGTATTCACCAGGGAAATTAAATTCAAAATCGATTATTTTTTAACCTTGTTCTTTTCTTCTACAGATTGTGGATTGTCGTTTGGTCGGGACTAAAGTTTGTTGTCGTCCGGGGATTGAAATCTCTTCATGAAAAATCATATCATGTCCAAAGAATATTACGACGATCACGACTAAGTATGCAAATATAAAATCTCCAGAGACATTCACTCGAGGTCAAAGAATTCCCAGTCGAAGTCACAAAATTCACAAATTCAATTCAAATTCAAAAGTGTTTCACATGAATGCAAATTGGAAATATGCCGAAGCGGCAGTATTCGTAGATCCAATCTCTTGCTAATTGTTTGCAAATTTACTAGGTCACTCACTACTAGTTTACTATTTACTCAAGCCGCAGCAAAAGCCAGTCTGACAAATTAAATTATTCACAATAATTAGTTGTTTGTCAACACTTTCCAACCAGTTGCTTCCTCCTCGCACTCAACTAACTGACTGCCCAACTAAACTGTACTCCAAGTATCGCATCGTCGGCTAATCATCACGACTTACTGTTTTACTCCTTACTGCATTCTCAGCTGTACTGAACCACAATCACCATAATACTTGACTTGTTTGGTGACAATTATTATACATATGTCTCACAAATATATAATCTGTTATATCAGTCAGTGTCTTCCATATAATGCCGTCCGTGGATTGATTGGCATATATACGAGAGTTTATTTTCCGCCAAATCGTGCGGGTGTCGATGATATATCGGCACAATCTTTCTGGCCGGTTTCGGCCACTTTCAGAGTGTATCAGTAGATATTGGCCGTTTCGACAAGTTCTATTCGGAATTGTCTTTGATTTCGGCCGTTTCCACAAGTTGAAGGTGTATATCAATTAGTATCGGGAGTTTCGACAACTTGTAAGTTGAATTTCTGTAGATATCAGCACAAAGTCAAATTTTCGATCTGAAGCGAATAGTTTCACAAACGTTTCGACAACTTTTGTAGTCCCGCTTTTACCGGCAGTTCCACTTGTAGGGATGTCTTGTCCGGAGGAAGTTAACTGTTCGAGCTAAATGTGAATATTGTAACAAACGTTTCGACAATTTCTGCCGTTCTGATAACTTGTAAGCGATATATCGACTTTTGACCTGAAGCGAAGAGTTTGACAAACGAGGAGACAAATGATTCACTGTATATGTGTTATGACAAAACGGGTACGAAATCAAAGGTTTTGTTTGTTTACGTGTTAGTTGTGACAGGAAAGTAAAGGAAAACACGATTAGTTCAAAAAACTTGACTGGGCCGTTCGAGTGCAGAATGAGAATTGCAATGCTGATCGAAAAAGTTGGTTGGCTGATGGGTTGTCTGTCTGTTAGAACAATACAAGGAGGGGGACAAAAAGGCAGATGTTGGAATATTGAGTGCAAATATAATAATGTGTAAAGAAAACGGCGGTAGTTGAACAAATGAGTAAACTGGCTAGGTTGTTGGTGGCCAGCCTGATCAGGTTTGTTTCTTCTCTAGTGTTTTGAGCTCGAGCGTGAGACCCTCTCCGCCCAAATCCTAAAGACCTCGCCCCTTTCAACAATCTCCAAACCAACCAGAGCTCGAACACTAACTTGTACCTTATACAGCTACCCGAACTCAAGAAAATTATCCACACATACAGACATACATTCATTACCCGGGTCTTTACTCTTACCCGGGTCCGAAAGGAAAATATCCCGAAGAAATACTCAAGTGATGTGATCCCAATTCACACTCTTACTTCCGTAGGTGTTATAATCCTCTATTGATGACTTCGGCTCTGAGGTTCATGCCGAAAAACCTGCATAGCTATATATCCAATGTTATCTTTCGAGCTTTTGTCCAGATTTTGAGTCTGGTTGTCGAGGGTCAGGCCAGAGAGCAGCAGCTGCTACCATATCCGCCATGCTTGGATGAATCCATGTAAGGGTCACATTTGAAGGGACCAATCGAATCGAATTTATTTATTTATATTGTTATTATTATTACCAGTCCCTAGAAGAACCCTGTATTAGCAAAATGATATTAATAGTTGTCATGAGTCGATTGTTGGGACTGCTGTATTACTATATTTATTTATTTAGCCCTGGATGAATTGGGGGAATTTTGCTTTTGAAGGAATTGAATTTGGAAGGATTAGTTAGTGGATTTTATAAAGGTCGTCGTGTAGTCGTCAGAATGCGTGTGGAAGATATCAGAGATATGAGGTGGCATGAGGTTAATTCATGCTCTGGATTTATTCTCCATTTAGCGACCGTGTAGGAATGTTTATGAACCATGGTCTTGAGACATGACACCATGAAAGAAAGAAATGGAAGGAAACCATCCAGCAAACCGAGCAACCAGAATAATTAGGCTATTATTATTATGATTCGCAATTGAGTTTTAAGATGCTCCTAACTTAATTATGACAATTTTTCACATTGCGTGTACTTATTGCGTGATGTTTTAATTTTTCACACATTCATGAAAATTCTCAGCAAACAAGACCAAGAGCGTCTCTCGGACATTTCAGACAATTTTTTAATGAATATTCTCCATACTTCTCTATTATTGCATGACGTGATATGGAGATATGGCGAGGACTCGCCCAAGCTTGACTAAAAGAAAAAACCCATGACCACTAAAATTATAAATTCTTTGTTCGAGATTCAACATATTGTTTATTCCTCAATTTAAATTCTAAAAAAGTAATATTAAGAATATGAACTCTTTTTCGCTATAACATATGAATGACCATTCAAAATTTAAATAGTCGGGGTTCTAGTTTTAGAATCAAAATCAAACTTCACCATTGTGATAAACTTCATTACATAATTACTATTTTCTACGAAGTCCTAGGTCGCTCTGTGTTCGTTCATCAAAACAATTTCTTCACATTTATTACTAACATTTGTAGGAAATAATAATATGAGAAGTAAATTAAAGTCCACCAGAATTGTCGGGTTAAAATTTTCAACAACAATACGTAACATTTTGTAGTGTTATATCTTCTATGTATTTTGTAACAATGGAATAGGTAGAAATAACTCTTGTCTTGTGTTCTTGGCATAGGCAGAATGAAACGCAATATGTTTTGTAAAACACGAGCACTTTGATGAAGGGGACCACCCTTCCAAGCTAAACCGAGATTGAAGGTGAGATTACGTCTACGATTCGATCCTGCAATGTATATGTATCTGCAATGCAATACCATGTCGTGTCATCCAAAATGTATATTTTTTCCACACGTTTGCCACGCAATGCAAAAAAAAATTCTTTTCTGAATTTTTTCTATTATTAATAACATGTATTGATTTTTTTGTGCATTTTATAAATAATAGTGGTTTAAATAATAGAAATAAAGATTTATTAGATTCTTCAGGATTACTCCCATAATGCGCTTTTGTGATATAACAATAATATACATTTTTTAATTTATACCAACTAGATCGATTGAATTATAAAATCTTACTTAATTATTCCCAATATTAATCCCATGTGTTATATGTCCGTTTTAAATCAAATAAGTCTCACCAATCATAGCTAAACTTTATTTCATTGAAATATTTTTGACTCCATTTTTTGACGGCAGTAATTTAAAAAGCTATAATTTCCTTCGTTGTTTGTATTGTTGAATGTACTCTTGATTTCTTAGCACGTATTCTACCAGACAAAAAAAAACTTTCACTGAAGGGTGATGGCCATGACTTCCCTCATGGACGTGGAGGAACCACTGTATCTGCCTCAGTCGGCCCCCGGTTTCTTACTACAACATGTGTCCTATCTCATTGTGAAGGTTTCTCAAAAAGAGTGAGATATACATTTCATGGTGAAATAATCCAAATATTCGTTTAAATTGTACATTTGTATTGCGTGCAACAAAATTGAGATCAAAACAGAGATCTTACATGCATGACAACCTTAGGAGTTTCGATTTTTTCTAGAATGTCCTTGGACTCGAATGGCTTTGAACCAAGATTACTAACACCCTCTGTCGGTAGGATTGAATAAATACGTTAAGGTCATGGGTACTAAATACATCACTAAGCATTTTTAATCGCGTTCAACAATTCTTTTTTGGACCCGAAGTATATAATAAGACGAATTAGAATGCTACGCTATTTTGACAAAAATTAAACGAATTAGCTGTACTTTTCCGACTCCATTCTGGATTTTGATGGCGAGTTCTTGAGCGTAGACTAAATTGATTCATTAATTGAGCGGATACTAGGCACAAGTTGACGGACATCTGACTAGACTGGTGTGGGTTGTTTTATTGTCGAGATCGTTTGTAACTTTTCCAACTCTTTTCCTTCCTTTCTTGGTCCTTTTTGAGTGGGAAAGAGCGTTGATAATTGTAGTGAAGTAATATTGGTTTCCTGGTGAGCCCACGTACTTAGCCAGAATCCGACTCTCCTCGCGCGGATCAATTTGAGAGTTGGGCGCATTTCCTGCCCTGCGTACTCTTCTTTCTTCACAAGACACAGATCATCAGAGCGTTGAAGTGTCCGTCCTCTTACGTTACCCGGGACCGGGTAACAACGATTGTCTTCAACAAAAACCACAGGACTACACTAAATACAAACTGTCATCAAGTCACGTCACCCGCCATTCACTTCATACACTTTTCCTCTCATTTCATCTAATTGGACCACAGAACAGATTTATTTCAACCAGTTCGGATTGGGTTCAGCAATAATTGCCAATTGCTCTTTTGAAATTTTGCAACTAACTTTCACAATTTT
>JAQGCA010002182.1:0-14617 GCA_034698945.1 Protaphorura quadriocellata | reverse complement strand
AAGTTTTCTAGAAATGTTTTCTGTCTACCGACTTTCTACAAATAAATTATAAATTAACAAACATAATATCAAAAGGAACTCTGCCGTGGGCAGCCCTTGCCCCTTCGTTATACAATAGCTCGCTAAGCGAGCTATCGGGTAGCCTATTTGTTCAATAACCGACGAATCTCAACCTTCAACCTTCCAGTCTCAACCTCCTGGAGTAGCACCGCCACCTATTGTCCAACAGCCCGGCAATTATGGTCAACAACCGCCAAACATGGGCATGGGTCACGGTGAGCCACAATATCAAACTCCTTCACAAACAGGTAAATTGAAATATTATGTAACTGTCTCACTAGGTATGAAAAGAATCGAAATTTGATTGCTAAACATTTGAAGGCACCAATTATCTCCATGAAAAATTTGTTCAAAATATCGTTTTACCAGAAATCTAACCAAAATTGAAATAAATTAAGGTGAAAATATTCCAAATGTCATGAATTGTAAATATCCCGTGAGAATTTTGTTTGCCGTTGGTAGTAATTTCGTACTCGGGACTCGGGATATTTTCTTGTACAACTAAAGCGGTTTAGTCTTACTAAAATATGTTTACCTAATTTCGTAGTCCCATCAATCCCAGGAGTGCCGATTGGCTTGGAACCCTTGCACCTTGATTACATTGGACCACATTTTGGTGAAACATCAGATCGAATCATATCATTGTCATTGTGAGCACAAGAAATCACACTATAATTATATGTACGGTGAAATATGTTTTTCCAGGACATTTTCTGATAAAAAATTCAGGTGTTTGAACAAACATATTTTGTTGTGCTCAATATACATGGCTTTCCGGACAAAACTCATAATATTTTGTTTATTTCTCGGTCCGACCGATCCGGAAAATTTTTGTTCGAATTAAGCTACCTGTAATCGTAATATCTTTATTATAATAAACAGTGTTCAATTTACGTATAGATGAAATAGTTGCTCGAAATTCTGAATTCACTGTAGCAAGAATCTTCGTGACGATAGGGCACACCAAAGTTCCAACAAACAATTCTGGGTTTTTTCTGGAAGAGTTGTTTTCATTTTAAGATTTTATTAGTCACTGAGCCTGCGAGACGGTTTGATGTTTTGGACGGCCAGGGTCAAAGGATATTCCTTGCACTTGAAACAACCGTTCGCGTTCCAGGCTGTTGTGGGTGCCCAAGAAACTTCACAATTGACATGATGGACTCTTTTGGTCAAAAAATATTGACTATGAATCGACAAGTTAAAAGCTGTCGCGGGGTAAGTTTGACAACGAACAATTAATTAAAAGTACGATAGAATTGAAACCAAACCAAGTCTCCCCAAGCTCAGCCAAATTAATGGAAAATATTATTCTGGTTCATTTTCACAAACTATTCCCTTTACAAATTCTGTTTAGAATGTCAATTATTTGACAATGTCATTTTGACTAAATTGAGTCCAAAAAAATTCCACATGGCTTGAAATGAATCTCAATTAACTATTGAGAAGATTTCTGAATACTTCAAACTAATAAATTGAATTTTTAATTTCGGTAGGATGACATGGTTGCATGTCAGTTTGGGTGATGGGACGTCCTTGGGAGTAGTTCATCAACGAATTTCGTGTTCGTGCTGGAAGAAATTCGACATCACGAATCCAGATAGCGAACGTAATGCATATGCGTGGGCCAAATTGTAAAGATGGGTGCTGCAAATGCGAAGATTATTCTTTGATATTCACAACGCACGGTGAACAAATCGGCATAATTCGTAAAACATTCATAGGTCCTCTTTGAATGTTGGACAATTTTGGAGTGGAGTTTTCGAGAGATTTGGATGTAACAACAAAGTACAAAGGCCTTGATTTTAGCTGCCGTCTTTCTGATTGTAAGTGGGAAATTCATGTACTTAGCTAGGTGTAGATAATTAATTTTGTTTCATTTTTAGGATTTTATCTACTTCGAGAAAAAAGAGAATGCAGTATATGGCTAGACCGACTACAGGTTTCGTTGAAACCGTGTTTGACAATACATCCATGAGGAAATATATTAAATCAACTAAAAGTTTTTTCGATAATCAGTTAAGAAAATAACTGAAGTGCACACAATACGTTGCGTTGAATGTATTCATAATTTTTTCTGTGTACAGGATCGCATTGACCAAGAAATGCGGTGCATGGGAGATGAGAAGTCATCGATTTTTCTTACTCTTTGACAGGATCGCGCATAACCTTTGCCCCCCCTTCATCGGCAGCCCAACCACGGGGAGTTTGAATTAATTGAAACTCGCTTACTGTGCATTCGGTAATGATCCCATAATTAAAATCATCCCATATTTGTGGTGATAATTGATATAATTTGGAATTCTTAATTTTTGTCTAATTTAGTAATTGTAGGTAATAAAAAATACCCACACTATCTGCGCCGTAAGCCATGGACAAACATCCCAACTTATTTTCAGGAAAAGGCTTTCCAGCGCGTCTCTCATAGCGTTATGCTGCTGCGGAATGAAGTCTACATATGATAATTTTGGAAGATAGACTTTTCAGTATTACTCAGTTCAGTTCGCAAATTATCTAGACACAAATTGAAACGAAAATACTATGCTTAGCAGTTCGCAGGTTTGGTCGATAACATCTAATACAATATTGCCGAATCACACTGACTGCCAAGTTGGCAAACCTTCGTCTTCGTCGGCAGATCGTATCATTTCCACAGAAACAGTACTTGTTTTGTTCAATCAGAACCAACAAATCCTTTCCGATTTTCCAATTCCTTAATTCCTACAATGAAATCCCGTGATTAACTACGCTACAAAAATATAAGTTTTGAATATCCTCGTAATTGTTCCCACTAAATTTATTTGAATTCTGATACAAGAATTCCAGAATTATAACTCAAATTATAAATCACTCTGGACTAGGTCCCCGCTTCGTAATTAGTTTCTACCTAGGATATTCCAAATCATAGTTATGGCGACACAACCACCTATTGTTCAGCAACCAACGAATACAACCTATCAGTCTCAACCACCTGGAGCCGCACCGCCCCCTATTGTCGAACCGCCTGGCATGGGACACGGTCAACTACAATATGAAACTCCTTTTCAAGCAGGTCACTGAAATATTAATATTTCCCACCTTACTAGATATGAAATGAAGTTCCGTCAGCGTCATCACATTTTTTGAACACCCCATAAGTCCTACGGTTAATAGCAAAACACTTCTCAACTCATGAGAGCATTTTTTCTTTAATCTACAGGTTTCCCAGCAGCCCCACCTCCTATGCTACCACCACGTGAGTACCCGACATTCTTAGAAACTATCCTCACATGCAACGTTGAACGTTCGAAAAAAATTGTATCGGATTTAGTTCAATATGAGTTAAAAAGATACAATTTAATTATGTTCATAGGTGAGCCAATCCCAGGAGTGCCGATTGGTCTAGAACCTCTGATCCCATTGGGCTATCTTTTTGTAAAGCAGCAGATCGAAATACTAGAGAGTGAGTACAAACAATGACGAATTTTGGTATTAATTTTTCAAACCATATTGTTTAAACATTTTATTGCACAAGTTAGTGCAGATGTTGAACCTGCTCTTACTCCAGAATATGGCTATGAACGTTTATTTATCCACACAGTGACTATGGGTGTTGAGACTCCTAACCGGTATGATGTCCTTACCGGAAATGGCCAAAGAATTTATTTAGCCATTGAAACAACCCCTGCTATTGACTTAAAATATTTTGGGGCTAGTCGAGCATTCACGATTGACATAATGGATTCTTTCGGACGGACAGTAATGATCCTTAATCGAGTATACGCTTCCTCTGGCATGGTAAGTCTTTCTAGAAATAGACGGAGTAACCGAATAGGCACTCAGCCATCCACATAATTTATAGAATATTGAACTTCACAACTAATTTCTATCTTAACTCCCGGGATCCGGACCTGTCTGGTACAGAAATCTGACGAACATTAATTAAATTGAATTATTTTGTATTTCTTAGCAAATGTTTGTAAAGTTGGGCGATGGGTCAAAGCTGGGAATGGTGTTAGTGAAGGGAAAATGTTGCAGTTCAACTGACTTCCATATCATGGATGAGAATGACGAGGTAGTAATGGTGCTAAAAATCCAAACAACCAATGGTGGTTGTTGCCGTGATGGAAAAGCTCCCGACTTTCTAATCACAACGAAGAAAGAAAGTGAAGCCGTTGGGTTCATTCGGAAAACATTTGCTGGATTCGTTCAAGAGTATTTGACCGATGCTGACAATTTTGGAGTAGAATTTCCTCCGGATTTGAATGTTCGTTGGAAAGGTCTCTTGTTTGCCTCAGTTTTCCTAATTGTAAGTTGCAAGTCTCACAATACAATCGTACTGGTGTAACCAGTTCATTCTGTGACAAAGAAGGTAGCTGGTACTTTATAAGGTTCCATGTTTCAGACAGACATGGTTTGCGTGAAAACTTAAAAGCGCTGCAACGGACTGAAAAGTTTTCATATAAAATTGTAATAACAAAATGAGGATTTATCAGTCGATACAATTTTTCCTTTACTTTGATTTCTAGGATTTCCTCTTCTTCGAGTCAAGTACTCCGCAATATCATCGTAATAGGTCGTGATGCTCTAACATGAATTTGGATGTCCTAATTTGCAAAAGGAGTCGCAACAAGTATACATTCAAATTCCCGATGTTTTATTATTAAATAAAGAATTACGCGAAGCAGTTTGTGAGTTTTGTCCGTAGAATTTAAAATATGTTTTGCTGAAGCGCTTTTTGAATCATTATCTGTTGAATTATTATCCCAAGTTGCCAAAACCTTCGTCTTCGCTGGGAGGCTATTATTTCCACGGAAACAAACTCGTTTTATAGAATTGGAGCAAACAAATTAATTCCAATTCTTTCTCTGGAATGACTTCAAGGATTTAATTTCAAGTTATAAAAATTGAACACCCTGGTAAATGTTCCAAATGAATTTATTTGAATTCTGACACATGAATAGTAGAATTATCGCACACGTAATATATTTAAACACTCTGGATTAGATCCTCCCTTCGTAATTTGAATCGTTTCTGAGTACCTAGGAAATACCAAATTATAATCATGGCTGCACAGCAATCCATTGTTCGACAACCAACGAATACAACTTATTGTTGTACTGAACATTTTATTGAAGCATAATGAGTAGGAATAGCAAATTGTAGAAAAAATTGAAACCCGGGCGGGACTCGAACCTACCTGTTCTCCTTCGCGAGGAGCTGCTCTACCACTCAGCCACCGGATCTCAAACCTTTTCTCAATGCGATTTAACTCGTACTTAGAAGCATAAATTAAGCCGTCCAAATCAGATTGATAGCTTTATTCTTCTACTCTCCTTAAAACAACCGTAACAACCCGCCAAACATCAACGGATACAAACTTATCTCTTTTATTCTGTCATTGTCAAGTTGACCTAGTCTGTTATCAACTTTTTTGACTCACTAACTATCTCGCCCCTGAAGAAGCTTGGGAATAAAAAAAGTTGTTTTCTTTCAAAATATGGCATCTCATCAATCCTTCGAAACCTACTTAAACAAAACTTCTCCACCTCCCGGAGCCGCACCGGGCCCTATTGTCCAACAGCCTGGCAATTATCCTCCGAATCAGCATCCCCCACCCGGGTATTACGGTCAACCACCGTTGAACTTGGCAATGGGATACGGTCAACCACAATACCAAACTCCGCCTCCACCATGTACCTGAAATATTGTTGTTTACCAATCCACTAGGTACGAAATGAAGGTCTACGACCGCATCTTATTTTTTGAACACTCCATGAGTCCTCTGGTGTTAATATCAAAACGTGTTTAATCTCAACTCTGTAATCTACAGGTTTTCTGGCAGCTCCACCTCCTATGCTTATACCACGTAAGTGCCTGATATTCTTAAAAACTATAAATGCCTCGCAATGAGGTCGAAAAAATTGTGTCTGATTTATTTGAAACTGAATTAAAAATATGTCATTTAATTATCATGTTTGTAGATGGGCAATCCAAGGAGTACCGATTGGTCTAGAACCCTTGCTTCCTTTGAGTGTTCTTGTAAAACGGCAGGTCGAGCTGCTAGAGGGTGAGCATGAAGTGGTATTCATTTTTCAAACGGTAGTTTAAACATTTTATTGCACGATTTATTGCAAATCACTTAAAAAAATAAAATATTGCTGGAAACATTACTTGTTTGTTTACACAGTGGTTGCGGTTATTGAGACTGCTAACAAGTACGATGTCCTAACTGTAAATGGTCAGAGAATTTACTTTGCCGGTGAAACAACTGGCGGGTGTTCCTTAGCGTGTGGAGGTTCCAATCGACTTTCCACGATTGACATTAGGGATTCTTTGGGACGGACAGCAATGACTCTTAAACGAGTGGATGATGGGTGCTGCACGGCGGGGGTTAGTTTCACCAGAAATATAATGTCGAATAGGCACTGAGCACCTCTTCAACAAAGTGGATGGCGATGCATTCACTCTATGAACGCTCCTGACCTTGTATCTTCTGCCATTGAGTTATGGAAAAAGGTAAGCCTGTGGAATTCCCTCGATTTTTGATATTTCGTAGCCCTTGTGATCCTGATCCTGAACAACTTTTGTGAAGGTCATACCACGAGAAGTCTAAACATTTGGACGATAAAAATACTGGGCATGGGCTATGCTCAAGAGTGACTTTCACTTTTGCTTTCACTCTACGCGGCCTAGCCCATGCCCACCTGTGTATTTTTAACGGCCGAACGGCTACACTTTTGGGTGTAGGATCTACACAAAAGTTGTTCAGAATCACTCGTGCTACAACGTCAAAAATTGAGTGAATGACAGTTTCAATTGGGATCATACACATGAATGCATCTTCTTTCCAAGATGTGCTCAGACCCTATTCTGATACTTCGCATGGATTTACTATAGTCTACTTGACATGACCTCTAAGTTACATGTAATTTCTTAGATAATGACCGTAGCGTTGGGCGATGGGTCAAGACTTGGAGAAGTGGGTCAAGTTGATTGTTGCGAAGCTGAGTTCCAAATCACGGATGAGAATGATTTGGCAGTAATGGTGATCAAAGGACCAGATAATGGCTGTTGTTATCATTCTACTGTTTATCCCATCACGACAGCGGGAGATGGTACATACCTTGGGGTCATTCGGAAAACATTTGCTGGATTCGTTCAAGAGTACTTCACGGATGCTGACAATTTTGGAGTCGAATTTCCAGTGGAATCGAATGTTCGTTGGAAAGGTCTCATGTTTGCCGCAGTCTTCCTAATTGTAAGTTGCAAATCAAAATATTTTTATTGGGTTAGACGATATTTATTGCGTCGCTAAGGTTCGATGCCTTGGTAGGTCAACGTTCTAAGGAGTCATTTACCAGTTGAGTCCAATTTTGCCTTTACTTTGGTCACGAGGATTTCCTCTACTTCGAGTCAACTCCAAATCGTCACCACCACCACCATTATTAATCATGGACGATGAATGTTGGAGTTACGGTCACGGTCCAACATGGATTAGGATGTCATATTTGCCAAAGTGGTGGCAACAAGTTTTCATTCAAGTTCCCAACTCTTTCTTCAAAATGAGAAACGACATGCCAATAAAGAGACTCTGCATTTCGTTTTTTAAAAACTTTATCCGATTATTAACATTTTTACGGAGAAATTATTTTCTTGCTCTCGGTTTGTACAAACATTTTCAAACGGAATTCGCACTAAAATTTTAGGGAATTGTGATTTCGCGCTTGTGTCGTATCATGATTATCAAAGCCACGCATGATTGTTTTTATTGACACTGCACCCTTCGGGCATCAACCCGCATTGGGAAACTCATCAGACGCGTAACTTTGAAGCTTCACCTTTTAAATGGAGTCAAGAATATAACAATTACGGCGAAGAGCTTGTTGGTTTTTAATCACCCTGTATATTTGGATATTAGTTTGACTGATATTTCTGATCATGACACACGTTCTCCCAAATAAATTACTCCACACAATGCAAGGTCTACGGAATTGGCACAAATAATGAATCCGTTTATTACGCTGTACATAATTAATAGAATTAAATCATACGTACGTGGACAAAAAATAATTGACTGACTGTACAACCGTATTGCACAAAAAAGTCGCAAAAAGAGACAGTATGGTGGATTTTTCAAAAATAAAAAATTTAGACGTATTTTTGTCGTAAAATGTCTACTTTTAGAGTTTATTTCATGGCAATTATTTCTTGTACATAACGAACTAACGAGTTGTCTCCGATTTTTGAGTTCATTCACTGGAATGAATTCCAGAATTTAATTTTGTTTGGTTTTGAATTAATGGATTAGATCCTTACTTACTTCGTAATTCGTTTCTACCGGATATGCCAAATCATAGTTATGGCAGCACAACCACCCATTGTTCAGCAACCGGGAGCCGCACCGCCCCTATTAAGGACTGCTGAAACGACAAACTGGCATGGCAATTTACCTGTATTTTTCTAGGTTGACCAGTTCCACTATCTGGCTGTTCTCAATGTGCAATCTTCTTGAAATTTTTCATGGTGACTCCCAATAAGGTCAAGAGGGACGTCCGAAGAAATCACTGAATAAATCCTAAGGGTCCCATTGTAAAAAAAATTAAATCTGGGGACTGGACGAAAAAACCAATTCGTTGACCCGGGAACGGTCTTTGTTTCTTCGTCTTAGCAGAGACTGACTGGAAGTTGAAAAACCTTACGGGTTACCGCCACGCGTTTAAAATCTGCGAATCCTATTCATTGTGTGACATGCGATTTGCGTCATGTTGTTGAGGAATAATGTTTTCGTATTTTGCGTATGATTTGACACCCTTTCCACACTGAGTGTCAAATCATGCATTATTGCTAGGGTCCGAAATGTCTGATTTGAGTGATTTGACACCCAGTCCACGGGGTGCGGTGTCAAATCATGCATTGCAAAAATTATTCCTTAGAATACCCCAATATGTAGGCTAAAAAAATACAGCAATTTCTCTTAATTTTTTAGGCTAAAAGTAATTTTCACATGCAGCATGTGCTGAAATAAACAAAAATATGTAGAAATAAACAAAATAGTTGAAATTTCTTTTCAATATTTCGAACCGTGATCACAATTCCAAGCTCAAATACACTCAGCCAAAACATATTTGAACTTGTGCGTGTTGATTCACTCATTCAGCGCATGTCACGCAATGAATAGGATTTGCGGATTTTAAACGCGTGGCGGTAACCCGTAAGGTTTTCAACTTCCAGTCAGTCTCTACGAAAACGAAGAAACAAAGACCGAACCCGGGTCAACGAATTGGTTTTTCCGTCCAGTCCCCAGATTTATTTTTTTACAGTGGGACCCTTAGGATTTATTCAGTGATTTCTTCGGACGTCCCTCCTGACTTCATTGGGAGTCACCAACAGTCAGGATAGTGGAACTGGTCAACCGAGAAAAACACAGGTAAATTGCCATGCCAGTTTGTTGTTTCAGCCGGCCAAGTAGGTCAGAGTAGGCAGGTGGTCGCACAAGCCACGAGGTCCACGTCCAGTGACTGGGTGGTTCTAATAGTGGCAGTAGGGAACTTATACTGTTGTGTCATACGTCATTTTCGATTTTTCATGTCTCTGTTATTTCATTGTTGTTGGAAAAAATGCCCAAATGTTGACAACAGCTTTCTGAAATTCATTCTTGACCTGAATAAAAGAAATTAATTAACTAACTAACTATATGGAGTAACGGTTGAAAATTTCATTTTAATACAGATCCAAAAACCATCAACATTTGGATAACTCGCAGGGCAATCTAGTTTAAATAGTCCTTAATTGTATTTCGCAATAGAATTCCTAATATTTACGAATAATTACAACAAACTGAAGGTCAGAGTGGATGAAGACGATAAACCGGTTCGAAAACGGATTCATTTCTCTGGAAGAATTTGAGAATATATTTGCACATATTCCATGGCCGGAAGAGATGGTTTGTCGGTCAAATTATTAACCCAAGGGTTTCTTAGTCGAAAGGTAGCCATTTTTGGGCTCCAGTGCTTTCATAATGGAACGGGCACATCCGAGAAATAATACTATGACAGCCATATCGCCTGGCACGGGAACTTCAATCACTGAAACTTCTATACCAGTTCTGTCATATCAAATTCCTACCTTTGACTTTGACGGCCAGTCACGCCAGGACAAGGAGCGTGACCGCGAATCGAAGATTTAATTTCAAATGTAGTCACAGTGAAAACCTTCCTAGCAACCACCTCTAGAATCCAATCACCAATCCAATCTTACTACAAGCAATATTTTTGGATTCGAATCACTGCTGCGAAGCTGCGATCCAGGTTATCAACAGTTCAAACTGAAATTCATGACCTTAACGAAAGTGATACACCGGCCAGACTCTCACCGACTAATGAAATATGTGGAAAGTTTGAACGCAGATACATCAATGTTTGCTTTATTTGGATTGGCTCGTAAAATCTAAAAAATCTCTTTTCCTGAAGCACTTCAAATCATCGAATCCCAATTTGCTAAAACTTTCGTCTTCGCTGAAATAGCGATCATTTCCATAGAAACAATACGCGTTTGATGGAATTAAAGCTAACAAATTTTGTTTCCGATTTTCCAATTTTCTCTCCGGGACGAATTCAAGTATTTAATTTCAATTGTTATAAACAAAATTTAAGTTTTGAATATCTTTGTAGTTACAAATAGATTTATTTGAATTCTGATACAAGAATAGTAGAATTAGCGTTTCCTTTATATAAATCACTCATCAGATCGTTGCTTTGTAATTATTTTCTACACGGGATATTTTATATTACAGTTATGGCAGCACAACCACCCATTGTTCAACAACCAACGAATATTGTCCAACTGCCCGGCAATTATGGTCAACAACCGCCAAACATGGGCATGGAAGACGGTCAACCACAATTACAAACTATTGTTCAACCATAGGTAACTGAATTATGTTTACTATCTCACTGGGTATGAAATAAATGTCCGTCACTGTCCACGTTCATCACATTTTTTGAATGAGTCCTAGTTAGGGTCATCAGCGAATTTAGGGATTTCGCGGACATACTCCCAAGAAGTTCAACCGAACCCTAACATTTTTTTAATAGAAAGATTCTTTAATTTGCAGGTTTTCCAGCAGCTCCACCTCCTATGCTCTCACCACGTAAGTGCCTGATATTCTTGGAAATTATAAATGCCTCACAATGTTCGAGAAAATTTTATCTTAATTTGGTAATATATTTGAAAAAAATGTCATTAATTATGTTCATAGCTGAGCCTATCCCAGGAGTGCCGATTGGTTTAGAACCCTTGATTCCTTTGGGCAATCTCTTTGTAAAGCAGCAGATCGAAATACTAGAGAGTAAGTATTAGACAATTACGAATTTTGGTACCAATTTTTCAAAACCGTTGTTTAAACATTTTATTGCACAAGTTATTGCAAATGTTCAAACTGCTTTTACTCCAAGAAATATGAGTAGGAATGTTTATTTATTCACGCAGTGGCTTTGGGTGTTGAGACTGCTAACCGGCATGATGTCTTTACCGGAAATGGCCAGAGAATTTACTTTGCCGCTGAAACGACTCCCGCTCTTGCCTTAAAATATGGAGGGCCTGGTCGACCATTCACGATTGACATTCTGGATTTTTTCGGACGGAGAGTATTGATCCTTAATCGAGTATATATTGGGTGTTGTTGCCCGGAAATGGTAAGTCTTTCCAGAAATAGACGGAGTGACCGAATATGCTCAGAGCCATCCACAGAATTTAAGAAATATTGAACTTCACAACTAATTTCGATCTTAACTTCCCAGGATCAGGACCTCGTCTGGTACAGATAACTGACGGATATTAATTAAATTGAATTAACTTTGTATTTCTTAGCGAATGTTTGTAAAGTTGGGCGATGGGTCAAAACTGGGAATGGTGTTAGTGAAGGACGTATGTTGCATACCTGACTTCCATATCATGGATGAGAATGATGTGGTAGTAATGGTCATCCAACCCCAAAATCATGCTTGTTGTTGTTGTTGTGAAACGATACCCACTGGTTTTCCAATCACAACGAAGAAAGAAGGTACATCCCTTGGGTTCATTCGGAAAACATTTGCTGGATTCGTTCAAGAGTACTATACGGATGCTGACAATTTTGGAGTAGAATTTCCTCCGGATTTGAATGTTCGCTGGAAAGGCCTCATGTTTGCCAGTTTTCCTAATTGTAAGTTGCAAGTCTCACAATATTCGTATTGGTGTAACCAGTTCATTCTGTGACAAAGAGGGTAGGCAGTACTTTTGTCACATTAATGTTCGATGTTTCAGACGGACGCGGTTGGGTGAAAACTCCAAGCACTGCAACGGACTGAAAAGTTTTCGTAATTGTAATTAGAAAATGAGGATTTATTAGTCAAGTACAATTTTGTATTTACTTTTATTTCTAGGATTTCCTCTACTTCGAGTCACGTTCGTATCGTCATCATCCTAAAGTGATACGCTAATGAACATGCTCTAAGTAATTTCCAAGATTCCTTGACATTCATTTTCTCATTCTGATCATGTTGACAACTGCGCAAATTGAAATTCTTGACCAATGTCAAAATCATTACCAACTAACTAAATAATGAAATATGTAAAAAGTTTGAAGGAAGATTCGTCAGTGTTAGCATTATTTGGTTTGATTTCCAAATCATCGTGTGAAAATACGTATTGAAATAAAAAAAAATTACGCGAAGCAGTTTCTGAGTTTGTTCGTAAAATCTGTTTTGCTGAAGAACTTCAAATCATCTAATCCGAAGTTACCGAAACCGGGTCTTCACTGGCAGAACGGTCATTTCCACGGAAACTAACTTGTTTTATAGAACTAGAGCTAACAAATTCTTTCCAATTTTCCAATTCCTTCTCCGGAATGACTTCCACTTCAAGCATTTAATTTCAAGTTATAAAAATATTGTAAGTTTTGAAAGTCATGACTATGACTAATGTTATTTTAATTCTGACACAAGAATAGTAGAATTTTTGTACATATTTTACATATATAAATCACTCCGGATTAGATCCTTCCTTCGTAATTTAATTAGTTTCTAAGTACCTAAGAAATTCCAAATTATAATTATGGCTTCACAACCAGCCATTGTGCAACAACCAACGAATACAATTTCTCCACCTTATGAAGCCGCACCGCCCCCTATTGTCCAACAGCCTGGCAATTATCCTCCGAATCAGCATCCCCCACCCGGGTATTACGGTCAACCACCACCAAACCTGGCGATGGGATACGGTCCACCACCACCAAACTTGGCGATGGGATACGGTCAACCACCACCAAACTTGGCGATGGGATACGGTCCACCACCACCAAACTTGGCGATGGGATACAGTCAACCACCACCAAACATGGCGATGGGATACGGTCCACCACAATACCAAACTCCGCCTCAGCCAGGTACCTCAAGTATTAATGTTTACTATCTCACTAGGTATGTTCCGTCAACGCATCATATTCTTTGAATACCCCATCAGTCCTCTGGTGTTAATATCAACACATTATACTTTAATCTACAGGTTTTCCGGCAGCTCCACCTCCTATGTTTATACCACGTGAGTGCCTGATATTCTTAAAAATTATAAATGCCTCACAATGAGATCGATAAAATTGCATCTGATTTAGTTAGTTGAATATAAATTAAAAATATGTCATTTAATTATGTTTGTAGTCGGGCTTATCCCAGGAGTGCCGATTGGTCTAGAACCCTTGCTTCCTTTGAGCGTTGTTCTTGTAAAACAGCAGGTCGAACTGCTAGAGGGTGAGCATGAAGTGGTATTCATTTTTCAAACAGTAGTTGAAATTAACATTTTATTGAACGAGTTGTTGTAAATCACTGCCTTCACTTAAAGAAATAACAAAATAAAATATTACTGGAAACAATATTTGTTTTTACACAGTGGCCGCAGGTATTGAGACTGCTAACAAGTACGATGTCCTTACTGGAAACGGTCAGAGGATTTACTTTGCTGGTGAAACAACTAACGGGTGTTCCTTAGCATGTGGAGGATCCAATCGACTTTTCACGATTGACATTAGGGATTCTTTGGGACGGACAGCAATGACTCTTAGACGAGTAGATGATGGGTGCTGCACGGCGGGGGTTAGTTTACGAATATAATGTCGATATAACCTCTTCAACAAATTGGAAGGTGATGCATTCACTCAATGAACGTTCCTGACCTTGTATCTTCTGCGATAGAGTTATGGAAAAAGGTACGCCGTTGGAACTCCCTCAATTGTTGATATATTGTAGCATTTGTGATTCTGAACAACTTTAATGAAGGTCCTACCCCGAGAAGCCTAAGCGTTTGGTCGCTAAAAATACACAGGTATGCGCCTTGCTCTAGAGTGACTTTCACTTTCGCTTTCACTCTACGGCATAGCCCATGCCCACCTGTGGATTATTAGCGGCTTTAGACATTTGGGGGTAGAATCTACACAAAAGTTGTTCAGGATCACAAGGGCTACAACATATTATGAGGCCTCGCACCCAAAGGGTGTCCTCAATTCGCGGGTTCGTCCTTTAGATTACGCGAAGGTCAACATATTAAA
>JAQGCA010002181.1:0-14617 GCA_034698945.1 Protaphorura quadriocellata | reverse complement strand
AAGGTACAGAAATTAATGATATACTTTTGAAGTATACGTAAAGCGATACTTCTTAAACCAATTGGTAAGGAAGCGCAAAAGTTCAATAGATTGAGGAACAAAAACTGTGGAAGCAATAATCGATAGTCATGCTCGTAAGGTCAAAAATGTATGATACTTTTACAGCGTCCGTAGAAACGATACCTCTTAAACCTACTGGTAAAGAAGCACAGTAGCTTAATAGATTGAGGAAAACAAAAATTGTGGAAGCAATTATAGAAGAGCATGCTCGTAAGGTACAGAAATATGAATTATATACTTTTGAAGTATAAGTAGAAGCGATACTTCTTAAACCCAGTGCAAGCAAGCCACCCAATGCGATTGCCATTTGCTATCCTAAACTGCGCGACTTCTTCTTAGTTTACAACTATTTTATTTTTCACTGGTTAGTCCTATGTCATAAAAATTGGTTTGTATTATTCTGTAACGCCACTCACGCCACCTTCCGGAGTAAAGTTTATATTCGCCTATTTAAGTCCCATCGCGTACCGGGTACGACTTCCCCGGCAGACAATGTATAGTTATTGCATTTAACAAAGGATGTCATCTCACTATAGTTTTTGATCATTTATTGTACAATAATGCTTGCTTCGGTTACAGAGATCATTTTTCCCATTGCTTAAGTGTTATTTATGATAATGATTATATATATTTTCATTATAATTACTTTGTTCCAAATGTTTCGTGGAATCGAAGGCGTGTTATTTATGGGGTCGGACACTAGCGGCGGGCTGCAGTATTCAAATTCCAAAGTTGTCCAGCTAAGCGTCATCTTTGACGTCCAGCTCAATCTCTGAGGTTTCCACGACCTCCTCATGTGAAACTCCATACACTTGCACTGAATTGCCAAACAAGAAATTTCAAAATAAAGTCAAAAATCGTTTAAAATTTAAGTACTGCTTTTCAAAACAAACAAGCAGGGAGATTTACCTGTAATTTTTTAGATTGACCTTGCCAAGTAACCTGATCGTTCCACTTGTCCGTTCGGTCTGAAATTTTGTATGATGGTTCCCATTCCAAATGATGTTAGGAGGGTCATTAACTTATAAAAGTGACCAAATCTTAAAGGTTTCACTTGAAGAAAAATTAATTCCCGCAGTCATATCCAAAAAGGGCTTCAGTTCACCTGACAACCGGTATTTACACCGCGTACTTCCACCCAGGGTACACTTTAAAATTTACGACTCCAACATATAGGATTTTGACCCTGGGTCAAAGTACGCGGTGTAAATTGTGGTTCTCGGGTGAACTGAAGCCCGTTTTCGGTATGACCTCGGGAATAATTTCTCCTCAGGTGAAACCTTTAAGATTTGGTCATTTTTATAAGTTAGTGACCCTCCATCCTCCAACCATAATACAAAATTTCAGGCCAAACGAACAAGTGGAACGATCAGGGTACTTGGCAAGGTCAAGCCAAAAAATTACAGTTAAATCTCCCTGCTAGTTTGTTTTGAAATCAGTCTTAAACCAAAAATTAAAAAATAAAGTTTAAAAAACTTACGATCATTGTCAGTGTAGTACATCGATACTAAATTTGACTCAAGGCCGTAGGACTGATCTTCACCATTCAAGCATGAAAAATGCTTCAGAGTCTCAGCACCAGCTTTCGTCTTCGTGTGTGGCTCATCAACTGTGACCTCATTTCCACAGTTCGCATCTAATACTGCAGACGTTATCATTTGGCCTCCATGTTGAACGGGATTTGATTGGTTCGGCTTCGGCAAGAAACGCATCATTGTCCAATCAACGTATACTACGCTAGCAGCTTCACTTAATCTCCGCATCTTGAGGCTTTCATCTAAACCTGACTTCAGTTTTGGCGATCGACTCTTGAAAAATTTAGTTTAATATTAAAATCGTTCGGTGGTATGAGAATTTAAAAATCTGGAGATTATACTCCGGACTCGTTATATCCTGACCTGTGCGGTGACAGAGTTCAGTTACCACACATTTATTCCATGTCAAATTAGTCAAACTAGTCAAACGACAGTGTAACATCTATTTCTACGAGGGAGAAAGGCCCCAACCCTGCCAAGCAGGTTCAAAATTCACACCATTTTGACGAATGCATTACTGCTCTGCTATCACCCCACTATACCATGCCGAATGTCTTTTTAACATTTGGCCATCCTCGGAGTTACCCCACTATCGTGCCAAAATATGACTCTTCACTTGTGGGAGAAACCCCTGCGTATGCAAGGTGAAAACCTCACAGTATAAGAAAAGTTGAGCTGAGATATACCAGACCTGGGGAATCGAACCCTGCCCCAACAGGTAGAAGATGGGACCCCCGTACTACTACACCGCCTTGGTTCTGGTAAAAGTGAATTTAACTCCTCAAAATTATTCGAAGCCTCTGAGACATCTGCTGAGAAATGTCGGAGACCCCAAATTATTTTAGTTCGAAATTCATGTTGACATAAACACTTTATGGTTCACTTGAAACTTAGTAAAATTATCTGAAAACTTTATACATGACATCTTACGGGTAATAGCGGATGAATGGTCATTTGGATGTTTAAAATTGATTACTACAAAGATCGTAAGTAAAAGTTGAAATGAAAGGATCTTACCCGTAAAGATCTTATCCGAGCGTCCGATGCTTCTTTTCGCATTTTAGCCGCAATGGTACAATTCCATATTCTAATGGCCTCCGATCTTTCCTCATCAGTCTTCGGGGTCAGACGTAATTGTGAACGAATGGCGGATTGGATGAGTGCTCGTTTTAAAAGTGATTGAGGTGCCGGTCTCGTGGCGTGGGATATTGCGCGGACTACAAAAAAAATTAAAAAAATTAAAAAAATTAAAAAAACGCCCGTGCGCTCATTATTGACGATCGGCCAAAATACGAGGGAATTACCCGAGGTGTAACACTCCGATTTTGCCCAAACTGGAAAAGACTTACCCCAAAAACTAATTTGAGTAAATTGTCCGCAAGCAGGTACTCAACATCCAATTTTTAAAAAGAAATTGAAACTTTTGAAAAAAAAAGAGTAATAGTCTTTGTTCTCAAGATTTTACTCCTTAACTTAGCATATTTTAATGTATTTCGCACAGAAATTAATATCAATTTAATATTAAAACACGAAGTATTGGTATCTGGGCTAAAATACATTCAAATATGCCACGTTATGTGTTTTTCATATTCTAATTTATTATCGCACACATTTCAACGGCTTTCTAAGAATTCCTTTTTTCGATTTTTGGAAAAAAAAATTGGGTCTTTTGAGCAGTTTTGGGTAAAAGTCCCATGGGATATTACATGCCAAAATCTTGAAAACAAATTTCTCTTCGCACTTTTTTTTCAAAAATTTCAATTTCTCTTTAAATTCCGACTTTATACTCAAATTAGTTTTTAGGGTAAGTCTTTCAAAAAAGAAAACGATTCGGGCAAAATCGGAACACCTCGGGTATACCTCCTCCGTCAGTCAAAAAGTCGTAGTTAGTAGTTAGTGCTTACCAATATTCCGTTTTAGTATTGAAGGTAAACAGTGATGATCTGTTTCTGTGTTCACTGGTACCATCTCCATTGGACTTGTAGGAACTTGAAATGACGTTCCCTGTTGAAACGGGAGCTGATTCGTCGCTTCAGTGTGGTCACGTGTCACTGTCTCAGCCATAGCGATAGCACTCGATGCACCACGATAACGACTCTTCCCAAGTTTCATTTCACTCTGAAATACCAACTATTTAAAATCAGTGACCAAAGTTGGAAATGAAAAAGTTGAAGTGATTATCCGGAAACGGTCGGAGATAAGAATGCATTAGGTCAGTGCGAGTGAGAAATGAGAATTAACGGACAAAACGGAATAAAATGTGAGGTTTGTTGTGAGCTCAGTTCAGTTCGTTGACAGCTCAGAGGTCATTCACACTCTCAAGGACGATTTCGACTCGATAGATCCAAGGTGTATGTAATTTTCCACCATCCTACGTGATATATGCTATACGCACCGTGCCCATTCTTTGTGGTGTATAGTGAAGGTCAAAGTCAATGACCTTGAATAATTATTCTCTTCTAAATATGTTCAGACTAAGTTTAAAATGGTTACCCCTTAAATGTTCACTAATAATAGAAGCGACTCCGGAACAACGAGTGAGCTTAAAATTATAAGCCGGCTTCTATTAAGTGCGCAAAAAAGGTATTTAATTCTTTCCTCTGTGGACCATTTTTAGGTATGTTTAAACTTGAAAGGACAGAAAGGGTGACGTTCATTGGATGTCTTGGCTAAATATGTTTACTAAAAATAGAAGCCGCTCTCTGTAAAGGACGGACATAAAATTATCAGTCGGAATCGATGTCACTTACTGATAATTCAATGTTTCATTTTTGATGTTTACGTTGTGTGAGCTATGATTATTGATGACTATAATAAAATTACATCCAATCCAATCCAATCCAATCCAATCAGCCGGCCTCTAACTCCTAATTCAATTGCACCCTTATTAGACACCAGGTGAAATATCAACGCATATTCAAATCTAGCTAGTAGTCAATGGTGGATGATTTGTTCTCCTATATCGGTGTTCTTAAAATATTGACTTCTATTCCAGACTAACCAAAATTAATTAACACGGCTAAAAATCGCAGGAAATGGTCACGACTCACGATCAATAGTAAATACATCATGATTTATTTGACACAATTGATTGATTTCGAATATGTACAGATATAACTTCTAATTTTGGTGGTTGGTACCGTATTCAATCATTCATATTATTATTAAAGCTGCATTTATCACTAACAAGCATAATTAGTTCCGTACTTAACTAGATTTCTTGTTTCACAAACAATTTGTGTTGTTCTTGTACCTTCGGGGGATTTACCGAGCGTTTCATTTTTTTCGTTGTCGAATCACTGGGTTCCATTTTCACTATTCCAGTCACCCCCTCTTTTTTGACACTTGACGCAGCAATAGATGCTGAAATCTGTTGCCTTTGTTTCGCAGCGGCAGCTCTCAACAAGAAAGCTGTACGAATTCTATAGTACTCTCTACGAATTTCCACTGCAATTCAAAAAATAAACTAAAAGTAATTTGAATTTTATTAAATTGTATTGAAATTATTATTTAAAAAATTAAACTTTCGAATATTGGACCCAACCTAGAACTGTTAACGGTCTTGAACAGAAACTAACTGGTTTTACGAAATTAGTGGTATTTTAGTGCTAATTTAAACTCACATTGTTGGTCTTCAGTGAAGTAAGATTTGTCTAAAGTTGTCTCAAGACGGTAAGACTCTCCCTGGCCATTCAAACATGGAAAATTTGGGGGAGATTGACCCAAGGTACTATCAGGCTCTAGAGTTGTGCCCTCATTTTCATAATTTGGACCCAATACCAGGGTGGTCATGACTTTATGACGTTCCGGATACCACGGGCTGACAGTCGGATTTTCCAACCAAACCACCGGAGGTGGATAGTTAAAGTTAAAGCTACTCAGCATGACGTTTTCGCTGGTGATAACCAAAAAAAGTATTACAAAATTAATCTTCGGTTTCTGATATATTGGATTCAAAATTATTTTTTTCATAAACTTACACTTTATTCTTCGTAAGAAATGTTGGAAGGGTTAGCGGCGGCGGACTGGTATTTGTGACAGCTTTGACGTTGTCAATCGATACTTTTGGCAGCTTCGTCGGAGTTGGCGGTGCTGTCGGCTGAAGCAAAACAAAATATCATAAAACCTATTACTTACCACTTCCAATTGTACAAAATATTTTAATACCTGTTGCTCTTCAGATTCTTGCTGATGATGCCTCTTGGCAGCCACGATAGCAGCAGATTCATATACTTTAACTGGTGTGGCTGTTTTTGGTGAAATCGTATCTTGAGTTGTCAGATTTTCCGGATCAATCGTTTGGAGATTTTCATTGATCTTTTTCTTTGCACATTTTTCTGCCGCACTCTGGTATGTTAGCACCAACTGAGGACGGACCCCTCCGGTAATTAGTGTCCGATTTAAGTGTAACGGTGACGGCGGTGCAGGTGCAGTGTTGACGAGTGTAGCAGCTGAATTGTAAATATCACTGATTAGTTTAATTAAAGATTCGAATTTTCTCGACAAACCACTCGGTATGTAAAACAGGTATTTCTGATATAGTTTTTGAAACTCGATGATAGCCTACATATCATAGGTCGCCAGAAGACTCAAACAAAACTCACGAGGAGCAAATTGCCGCTGTTGTTTCATAATAAATTTATAAAAAGAATGGTTAGAAAATTCTAGTGGTAAAACATTAGATTGATCGGCTGTCCTTGTAAACCGGAACCGGACACTTGATTATAGTTAATTTTTAGTACCTCGGGGGTCTTAGATCAGATACTTGCTAGAAATTTTCCTTACCAGGTTTCTTGTTCTGCTTAGTCCGAGGCGATGATGTGCGAGAAGTTGATTCTACGTTTCGATACACCGGCGACAGTTTGATTTGACCACCTCGAAATGAAATTCTACATTTCTGTCTAACTTTAGCGGCTTCATTAGCCATAGAAGTAGTTGGTTGGTTTTCAGACTCCATTTCACCCACAGTTAATTATTTTTGGAAAAAAATAATTTGAAAAAGTATGAATTTCCTTTATTATCCGGTAGATAAGCGGAATGACCTAGTGAACCAAGGAACGTGGAACGAAGAATGAGAATGAAAAAAACTCTAGAATTTGGGACTTGCTGGGAATTTCAGCATCTTATGGAGTGCATTGGCACCGTGTGAGGTCAATCACACCGCCAATCCACCAAGGATGTCCCGAATTATTTCTCATAATGTAATTGTAGTGCATTTGCTGAAAAAACACGATCCAAGTGTTCGTGTGGAGTACAGGTGCAGAGCCGGCCAAGAGGTCATTCACACCGGCGAGTTTTTAACCTATGACGGCACAGCATTTGCGTAGCATGGCGAACACAGTTTTTGAGAAAAATTTGAGACGAGTATTTTGAGTTTTTTCAAAAAAAATATATCGTAATATATTTTAAAGTGCGCCTCTCAACGTTGACGCGAAATGAAAAACGTTTAAAAAAAATTTCATTTCAAAGTTTAAATTTATTATAATCATAACCATGCACTTACTTTAGATATAACCACAATATTGTGACAAATATTCAAAAAATCGAATAGGTCAGAAATTTAAAGTAGATTGCCACTCACAGTAACACAATACACAATACACAACCGGGATGATAATAAGTCTATTAAATGATGGCAATTCCGATATACGGACGGATTGTTACAACCAACAATAAATCAAAGCAACACAAAAACAATATTCTTAAAATTAGAATTACGATACAATGTCAAATCCCAACATTAATACTTGATTATTAAAACACAAAACTCTCGTAATGTCAAAAAATCTCATCGTTATCGAATCAAACGTTAGAATCATTATTCAACCATAACATTCTTAAGTAGGCTTGATGAGTCCCCATTTTTCTGCGAACTTCAAAGCCCCCACGGCTCGTTCTTTCACGTCAACTTTTTTCTTGAGGTCTTCAGCAGAAAGGTTTTCCTTGTCCGGAATCTCACTCTGGGCTAAGGCCAATAAAATCTGTCAAAAATATAGGGAAATTAATAATCAGCAATGTATCAGACATAATACCTTATGTTAAAATGGTAACTAATAAAATATGCTGACCTCAAAAACAGGTGACCCAACAATTTGTTCTGCAAAGTCTTTGTCAATCTCCAGAATATTTGAAACAATCGTTGTCCCACGAAGTTGTAAATCCACCAATGGATTTGCTATTAACCATAATAATGTTTCCATTGGATTTTTAACGCATGTCAGGATTTTTCCACAAATAACTCGATTTCCTCCACTCAAAATGGCCAAAATTCCAGAGGTTGCCTTCATGGTATCGATTTCTTCCTTGTCATCGTCACTCAAATCTTCCGGAGGTGCAGAGAGGAGCATCATGTATTTAATTCGGTCATTTTCAAACTCAAATTGCTGTCGGAAAATAAAAGAGTAAATTCAATGATAATCCATTTCTATCTATAAAGTTTAAGTGGGAACAACATTACAGCGCCTAATTAATGATTAAAATTACTAAAGTCTAGCTCTCACCTTCTTCACACTCTCATGCAGACACATATTGAGTAAAGTCTGACAAGCTGCACGTTTTAACATTGTATGGTCTTCATAAATGTAGTGTTCAACTGCCATGAAACCTTTTTCTTCCCAAATTCTTTTTCTCAAAGTATCCGATTCTCCGGCTAAATTGCAGAGGGCAAGAAGGGCTTCAAAATTTTGTAATCCCGTACGTTCGACATGAAGTAGAGAAATTAGCGGTTTAACGACTTCACAACTTCTTTGACCAGGGAAAGCAACCGAAGGTGATTGTGTTATCCCGATTCGAGCAATTGCTTGGGCTGCAAGAACTTTTCCTGTAAAAGTAAGACAGATTAAAATAAATTAACTGTGCATAAGGTAAAACGTATTTAAATTAAGGCAAACTCACCTTTATCAGTAGTTTTGTTATAAACCCGAAGTAATTCCCTAGCACCACCTTGAGCGACAATCGCACCTCGATGAGTTTCCTTCTCACAAACTGCATTCAAAATTCGGGCAATCAATTCTAGAATGTTCGCTGATTCTGTGGCCTTAGACAAATTGACTAGACAACTCCCAACACCATATTCGACTAAAATCTGCAAAAAGAAATCAAACTTTTAATTTCTAGTCGACTCCACGTGGTACGTGAACAATTGATTTTTCCATACGTCAGCTCGTTTTTCAACAAATTCACTGTCATCGAATTCGTGTTCCTCTGGGATGTGATGTTTGGCAAATTTAGCCAACTCAACTAACTCAGGGATGACTTCTTGTTTGTCATAAGCGTTCAATAAATTGACAAGAGTTGTGATGATCGGGTAGAGAACGTCTCCCATGTTAGTTGCATGTTTTGAGAGCTCCATCAAAGCTTTCAGTGCTATTTTGTCCTGCAAATGAAATCAAAAATAGTCATCCAGTTCCATATTCAGAATTAACATATCTTTAAGTAATTCAAGAATACCGCACAGTCATTACGACAAAAAGTAGAGTAGGACATTGCAGTCGGTTGCATTTTTGACATGCAGCAGCCTTCGAACCCCTGAACAACTTTTGTGAAGTTCGGTTCTCAAAAAAATTAGTCCGCTTGGCCACTGGAAATATTTGGGCCAAAGGCCAAATACACTCGTGACTACGTGTCATGGATTCGTATGACGTCACAAAGTGCATATGGCCGCCCATGTATTTTTAGCGGCTAAACGGCTGGACCTTTCGGACAGAACCTTGACAAGAGTCGATGAGGAGGTCAAGGGCTCCAACAAATAACAATGCCTACTTCTTAAAAAGTTTACGGTGTTGTTTCTTACATCAATGAGCTCCTCTTTGACATCTCCGTCTAACGTGAGGTAAGATAATCCCTCGATCGCCCATCTTTGAATTGAAATATCCTTCCCAGGGTTCAACAAATATCGTCTACAAGCCTCAGCTAATTTTAACATGGAACCTGCACGTAGACAGAAAAGAAATCAGTAATTGAATAACATTTTAATAACAATTCTTTATTTATCTCGTACCATCGGCAAATGGTTTCCAAGATGCATCTGTTCCTCCTGTGCTTCCAAGTTTACAAAGTCCAACCAATGCTCTCACTTTAATATCGTCATTCTTGGATTGGTACAGTCTCTTTAAAATTCCGACCCCATCATTGATTATTCCTCTGGCTTTGTCTTTTTTGGATGCAGCAGCTACGATTGCTTCGGAAGCCACTTTCTGCAAAAGTTTTCAAAAATAAATTGATATATGGAATAGATACAGGAACAGCTTGAGTAAATACAAATGGAATTGGATTAACCCCTAATCGGTAAACCCACCTGCTGAAGATAATCGTCAGAATTTGCCATGACTAAAATCATTTCCAGAATTCCCTGTTTACTAACGAATGTGTTTCCAACATCCATTGGTCCCAAGAGCAGAGTTGTGAGAACGGTCGTCACACGAATTTTACTTTCTAGTTCTGGACCAAGAAGAAGCTCCCTGAAAATAATTCATTTTATCGATTGTATTATTATTGAAACCTTATGTATAGTAATAATTGAGAATTAATAGCGTTGTTGATTTATTGACTTACTTGGTAAAGTTCTCAACGGCACCAATATATTTCTCACGAGCTTTGTCATAGTACATATTATCGTAGAGTAGAGTGAGGAGGACGGACACTAAATTCTTTGAATTTGTTGTTAGTTCCATTCCAGATTCAATACTAAATTCTGGGACTTCGGCAGCCACATCAAGCAGTCTTACCAATCCACCTTCTTCTATGAATTGTTCTGCCCAAGATAGTGTAGTGTAGTCTGTGCACGAGATTTGTAAAATATTTTAGAATTAGATCAAAACTTTTAAAACCAAGAAATTCCGAAATTCCTTACCGACATTCTTGACAAAAAATTGGATGACGATATCCCTGGCCTCCGCTTGCACACTGTGATTGTTAATTCTGGTGGCCATTGTGGACAAAAAAGAATCAATCCAAGTTTTATTTTCCTTCAACAATTCCGCATTGGCTTTTGGTATCTTGTGTGTCATCCCACTCAAAGAATTTGCAATACTTTGCCATAAATATTGAACAACATTCAAAAAATCTTCAGATAACTTCTTATCCTTTTTGTAAGGAATGGCGAGATCTTGTAAATTCACCAAAAATTCGATCCCGACCTCATTCAATACTTTTAAACACATTTCGCAACTAAAATGTACAATCTCAGATAGAGTCCGTACACCCGTGATTTTGCTCTTCATTTCCGCAACAGTTGGTTTTCTCGTGGTCAACAATTTTTGTAATTTTTGAAGAAGTCCTAAATCCAACAGAGCTTGGATTCCAGCTCTCTCTCGACAAAGAACGAGGACATTATTTTGAGCAGATTCAATCTCGTCTTCAGTTGATGAACCTTCACTCTCAAATGCCATTTTCATCATTCTCGCTGCTTTTTCAGTGGTTTTGGAAAATCGACTTTTTCTTTCCTCGACAGTGGTATGAAGACGAGCTAGTATTGGTTGGAATAAATTTGCCTCTGTCGGGGATGAAAGGAGGGCCCTTTGCGCGTCGCGATAAGCCTCTTCGAATCTTTCAAGGTGTTCCAAGGCTGTAGCTCGTCGATACAAAGTCTTTGGGTCTTGTGGGGAAATCTCCAGGGCTGAAAATTTTACAATAATGTATTAAAACCTCTTTCATAACGCATAAAAAATATATTTTTGACTGACCTTTGTCACAATGTCGAAGAGCGTCTTCATATTTACTGAGTTTCAAATAATTGGCCGCTAAGTTTTTGTGCAAAGTACACGATGTGGGTGGGTCTTTGCAGATACTCAGGGCCTATAAAATTACAAAAGTTACACAAAAATTGTAGATTTCAGATATAAAAGAACTTAGAAGTTTTAACAAAAGTCCTACATCTCAAATCTCAAATATACAGCTGATATGAGTTCCGTTATAGCGTTCCACTACTTTACTCTTAATTAATACATTATGTATAAATAAATATATTAGAATGGATTAAAATTCTCACCTTAGTGTACACACTGAGCGATTTTTCATAACTGCCGGACTTGAAATATTCATTCGCATCCTCCTTCAAATTAATTACTTCTTGAAGCACTGTTGAATTATTTTCAATTTTCTCCGTCATTTTTGAATCGGTGCACAAATTCTGAACTAGGGAAGAAATTGAACACACTTTTGTCAAATTGACCGGTCACTTGTTGGTCACTGAATACTCCACTGGAAAACCAATTCAAAATTGGTAAATTAAAATAAATCGCCATTACTAATTACATTGAAATACGTCCCATAATGTCTGTTCAATCATTAAAATTATAATTTTAATTGAAATTATTAAATATATTCACTAATTTTTTTTAACTTACCAATGACTGTCGTTTTGTGTTGCAAAAATTCTGATTAGATTTGTGTGATTTGAGATATTTAAATAATTATTTTTGCTTTTGAAGATAGAGTAGATCAGAAGTAACCGAAGACTCCGAATTCGGGAATTAAATAGAAAAGCGGGTAGCGCGTGCCGCGTGGAGCAACAAGTTTATTTTTTTGTGCCAATTCTTCTCGATTCTTCTGGAATATTCTGCACGCCGGCAATTCACCCGATTCTTGAATCACCGAAAATATTTATTTTTGGATTCTCCGAATTTAAATCTCGTCACACAATTTCTCTTCGTGTGCTGAATGAATGACGGGGAAAGTTGAGACTAAAAATTATACAGGGTGATCCATCAACAACCGAACTTGAGTTGGCATCTTGGCTTGAAGTCAAAATAGTGAGATATACGATTTTGCAAAAATTGTATCTATGGTCCACCTAGTAAACTGTCGGTTTCATCAGTGCCACTTTATGAGGCAGTAATTTCTGACTGGATGATTCCTCGAATTCCTAGTCCTATCTGTCTTGGATTAATTTTTTTAAAACTGTTTTAACTTGCACCGCGCACTATTGCAATGCAACGTAGTTGTCAAAATCTTAAAATTCAGTTACTCTCCAGGCTTGGGTTTAATGCTGTAGTAATTTTTAATTAATTACGAAATAGCAAATGCAATTACGTAACTGCAATGTATTGTAATTATTTACTTTCAGAAATGCAGCCTTTGATTAGTAATCGTAAATTAGTGAATTGGAGATTGTGTGTAATTGTAATTGCAATCTTAATTGAATTTATATTTTTTCAATTACTTTTGCAATTGCTTATAGTTTTGACTGTGCATGCAAACACATATCTATAATGTTAGCACGCATGGAAAACATCTATTGAAATGGTTAGTTTGAATTGCGGGTTCTAATTATGTAACTGTATTGAATTACATCCTAATTTCTCTCGTAATTTTAATTATACGCTGTTACTTTTGAAGTTCTCTTCATGTAATTTGTAATAATTACATTCAGAAATTGTGGTGTAATTTGTAATTATAAATAATTTTATTATGAAACTATTTGACATCAGTCTGTTATTTTCCAATTCTATTTTAACCTTTAACGTTATTGAATTATTTGCGATGTAAGAAGCATCGTTTACATATTTCTGGAATGAAAATTTAACCAATTTCCAGTTTCAAATACAAAATATAGAACCGCATGTCCACCTATGAAACTTGCCGCATCACAATTAAGTGCTAGACTTTCAATTAGTGAAAATCCCGATGAAAGTTTACATCGTCTGTTTTGTAATTCCTACCGACCTTCGTATTTAAAACATTATCGTGATTTAGAAAATGGTTACGTCAGTATGTCGGAGCTGCCGGAAAACAAATTATTAAATATGTTCGAACAGTTACGCAACAGAGTACCCGAGTTATCACCTTATTCGGGTTATGACTTTTTAATTTACTGAGTCATTTTGTAATTGTTGTGACAAATTGTATCTGTACAAATGGAGAAAAGCAGAAATAAGTTTCATCTAATTCTTATCTTAGCCTATTCAAGTGACAACAGATATATTACATTGAAATCTTTCGAGTTTATTAAGTACATGCAACCTGTTTCATATTGAAGTTCATGGCAGGAAATATTTCCATTCTAATTTATTTCGTAAGGCATTTTGATTTTGAATAATTTATTAATACCTACATGAAAACACTGAATCACTTTCAGAGCCCACTAACGCATTAAATTAAGTTGTCTCAGTTCATAGATTAATCCAAGTGTGCGTACTAACTTTTAGTTGTTCCGCCTCAACTAATTTCCGTTATTCGTCACTTTGCGATGTGTCGACGTGTGTCATGAACTCATAATTTCCCGTTGACTCCAGAGTCAAATAAAATTGTGACCATGCAGCGGTGGTTTTTGTTTATATGGATGCGTAAACATAATTTTCCATATTTGAAAATTAATCAATGACAAGATTTATAATAATTTGGACGAATTTCTCTGTACTTATTTCTCCCCGGGATATTCGTACCAACAACGAATATAGTCTGCGATCCTGAGGATTTTATTATCCAATTAATTCATTGCCACACGTACACGTCTTTCTCAAAATTTGGAATCGTCTCATTACCTCATATTCACGTTTCATTTGAATTGGTTATAATTGCATGTAACCAATAGCAAATTCCCATCAACCTGAAACTTCGCGGAAATGCTCGTACATATATACTCATGGTATTTATGCGTGATCTTGAACTAAAGACACGAAAACATTTTACAGGAAAATTACAATTTCAATCTGTTGTGAAGTTGAAAATCTTTTAATTTTCTAGAATTTTACGAGGAATCCGAATATGCAGGATTTAGATCAATCGGCAGTAGGGGTAAGAGTCCATCCACTTTTCCAAGATGGAGGATTGTAATCGATTATGATGTGGATTGTATTATCGATTATTTTTATTTAGTGGTTATTTTTCCTCAATTTGGTTTTGGGTATGGTTTTGACATCTGGCGGTGGTTTCAAGTTTGCAGGATTTGGTTTTGATGGCCGAGTGTACATGTGCCAGTATAGATGGCGTTTGAGCAGTTGGCTCACACTCAATGGTTTGATTAACATGTATGTACATGTTTACATCCATGGCCATCGGTTGTGATTCACCCTGTAGAGTTC
>JAQGCA010002180.1:0-14618 GCA_034698945.1 Protaphorura quadriocellata | reverse complement strand
CCAGAGGCCACTGCGGGTGCTCCGTAAACGGTACCACCGCCTCCCTGAAGATCACCGGCAAGGGCGCTACCTGTAAACCAAATCAGGAAATATGTTAAATCTGAAATTTTAGTTTATATTATTTTCAGTTAATGAAATGTTACAAACCGAAAAGTGCTACGATAACAAGAAGCTTGTGCATGTTGATTTAATTGCAACGACTGCTTTCCTTTTGCAAAAGTAGATCTTTTTCAGAAGTGAATTGGCGATGAACTGATGATAAAAGTACCTTCCCAATTTTGTTTATATAGTCACAATTGCTTCCTGCATTTAACGATTTTCTGACTTCTTCGTCTAGTCTTGTTGACCAGTTAAGAACCTGCTCCATTTTAGAACGAAACTGTATTTCCTCATTTACCGGTGATGACCAGCGTAAACAGAGGTTGTAAGTCTAAGCGCACTACAACAAAAAACTTCATACATTACATATCTGTCATATGCCAAATTGCCAACCAATAATGCATTATTATGTACGCTCATTAGTCAAAAACTACTTTCCATCACATTACATCAATTTCAGTGAGTTTAGATCATTCCTCTCACCTAGTGGGCAGTCATAGATAAATGAATAAAAATTAATATAGACAACGTATACCGAGAATATTTTGATTATTCGCCACTGCAGAAGCGCATCAATGTCTAGTGTCTACACACAAATACGCACGTGCATTATTGCACTCCATTTTCATATAAAATTAAATGTCTTTCTTCCGACCTCATGTTCATTATGTTTACAATCACCTAATGAGATTAGATAATTTTATTAAACATTGAAGTAATCAATTAAAATGCGTTGAAGCATAATTGTTAGTGTGGACGGTATGTCGGTGTTTTTTATTCTCACTGTCTGTCCGTCTGTTGTTGAAATTCAAGAGTTAGTTCAAACTTTTTGGCTTGACTTGTCTTGATAATTAAATTTATGCGTTCTGGGTGTGAGGTATGAATCATATTAAGTATGCAAAAAGTAATGTTCAAGTGAGCGAGTTTTCTGAGGCGGAAAAGCATTTCTGCTTGATTAAAATTATTTCATCCTCAGTTTCCTGGTCTAGAAAGAAGTGAGTCGAGGCGGGAGAGTTCCTTTGAACGCTTTGTGCCGCAAGTCATTCATGACATAAATTTGCAGACATATTTTACCCGCTGGCGTGAATAAAATTTCATTTCGGGAGGGGTTTCAACTTCCAACAACTACTCCTTCACTTGACTTGTGGTCATTAGCAGCACGTGCGACGTGATTCTACTCTACTCCCACGGCTGAACATGAACAAATAAATTAACTTAATTAAAAATTGATTGTCTTATTTGTTGAATTTATTAATCACAGGAATCCCAAGTAGAATTGCAGGTAAATAGGAAGGAAGCAGACAACACGATCTGTCAAGGCATTATTGTTTTGGTAAAAAAAAATTGACCATGCTTATTCAAAAGTTAAGATGCCCATGGAGGAGGGTGACGGTCCGCCAATATACAGACAAAGCCTAAGCAAGTGTCAAGACAGGTCAAAAGTTACATCTTACAAAAGGTGATTGCTCAAGAACCACACTCGCACTCGTGTTAAGTGTGAATGTGCTCCAATCCAAACTCATGGCAAACGGCATACGGCAAAAACTCTCCAACTTTCTCTTAAATCTTTTGTTGAATGCGAATATATCTATAAAAAACAGAGTTCCTCCTACAAATCTCCATCATGTTCAATGTTCATCATCAATCTTGAGGGATGAAATGCCTGATACATTCATTTTCTCATCATTTTACCATATACTCGAGTCAGCTTGCAATTTTTTGTATGGTGCAGTGGAGTGCACATTGTGTTATTAAATTAGTAGTAGCGAGTGTGCCAAAATATTTCGCGAGGATAACACACTCATTGCCTACTGCGGTAATATTCTTACGTGTGAATTAGAATTAAATGTAAATGTTTGCACTACACGTGCAAACTCTACATCTTTTTCTATATATAATTAACGTAATGTATGTACAGGGAGAATTACACGTGCATCTGTTCATTATTGTGCAGTGCGTGTGTGTATGCCATGTGTACTGAGTAAGTGAATGTCATGAGCTTGGAAAATTAAATTAGAAATTATTATTTCTATAAAATCCTTGAATTGCGTGAATGTATTTGTACATTTGATTAACATTTTGTTAACTTGTAATTCAATACAGGTAAAATGATGCATTAATTAGCACTTAGATGACCTGACCCAGGCATTACTGCGGGAAGGCAGTACACATTTTGCATTTATTTGTAATCGCAAATATGTGATCTAATTTACCAATTATTATTACAATAATTATTGTCTTAATTCGCACGACACGTTGCAAGACAATGGCGGCAATGGAACAATCCTTCCTCACATAAATCAAAAGAAGTTCCATGTTAAGTGCATTATCTATATCTGGATCAGATACAATATAATGTGCAGGTGTCTTCACGAGTTGCAATTTTTCCTACAATAAACTATAAACCTGTCAAATTTATGCTGCACTGTCCGTCTGTCCTCCTATCCCAAGTGCATTTCTTATGCAGGTAGTCACACAACATAGTCACACAATTTACATTTGCATCGTGAAAAAAAAAAGGTTAGGTCCACTGTATATGGTTGCAAAACCAAATCAAGTTTTCATAGTTGTTTCCATTCCAACTTTATAAATTATATAACATCGTCCAGTTTTGTACTAGTAGTCTATACACATGCGAAATTGTTATATAGGCAGGAATATGAGTGCATTGCTTTCCAATGTAAATGCCCGCAGTAGCAGTAGTTGGTTACGTCCCTAGACTCCCAGACCAGGTTTTACTTAAATTATTACAGCAAAATCATTTTATATTTATACGCACATCAATTCAAACCGCCGTCCGTCCAGGCAAAAAAAAAAAGAGGCAAGATTCGCATACATGCATGCAATGCAATGCACACTGCGGATTTGCCAATTCCAATGTGAGTTAAATGTACGCCCATGCATGGGCTATGTCTATGCCCTATGCCACTCCATTACATATACAATTCGCACATTTTGTATGTACAAAGCAAATCTCCTTCTTCATTTCCACGCAACCTTCATTAAATCCAAGCCTTAGCAACAACCCAAAAACGCATGGAAGTTTATATTGACTCTTCTATATATCCATTTGCACATTCGCGAAATAGGGGAATATACATAATATATACTGCCCTGCCTTCGTGGGTTGCCAATTTTCTGCAACCATTCCGACTGCACTACAAGACTTCGTCTGCCTCTGCATTACATTGCCCCTAGCTCCAAACATTACATACCCCGATCTATATATCCTTTCCTTTTGCGAATTTCAAATTTTTGCACTGAATTCAGAAAAGAATTGAATAATTTCTAGGATCATGACTCCATTTGTTTCAATCCAAAAATCGGTTTAAAAGCGTTAACCCACATGTAGTACACATATGTTACAGTCAATGGAAGATGAACTCGTATAGAGACCCAAAAAATCTTTTGAAAGAAAAAGAAAGGGGTTTATGGGGTGGGGTGGTGGTTCTCCGATGAGGTCGTTTCCTAGCTCGAGGTCGACCTTCAATAATACTACAACTACTAGAAGAGAGTCATATATAGAATATAGATACGCAAACGCATGGGATGGTAGGTTCTGGTTCTGGTCCGCTCTGTCCTAAGTTTTTACTTGAGACTTCTCTGCATTGGATTTTGCATTCAACTTTTGTACATTCAACACATTGAGAAAGGAGAGAAAAAAAGGGTTTAGGTGTTTGCGAGAGATGCGTATCGAACGGGAGGCATGCAGGGACGTCTAGACGACCTAAACTTGCGTCGAGTGCTTCTCAAGCTCTGTTCCTCAGGTCACACTCCTGTCCTGTCCTGTAGAGGAGAGAGGGCCGTAGTCATTAACTCCAACAATATCACAATTGACTACAACATAAACATACATTAAATATACACATTACGTAATTTTTAAAAACTATAGAACAACCCTTGCCAATTTTTTTTTCCTTTTTTGACGGTGCCCTGGCTAATTGCTACGCCACTGCCCAAACACAGTCTTTCCAAAGTACTAGTGACTTGACATTTAAATACACATCACATTATATAATTACTTGTGGGGGAGAAAGGTTAGATAATTTTGGGACAACCTTTGACAATTTTTTTTCCAAATACGAATTAAATTGTGAAAGTCTTAAGGATAGAACATTTCGGAAGGACCGTTTAAATTTTTTAAGTGCCCAACTTTCATTGTAACGAAACTATAGGAGAGTGAAAGTAAAAAAAGAGAAAAGTGTTGACCGGACTCTGACTTGCTTTACTTTTTACTTTCTCCCTTGCGCCTGACCTTTCCTTTTTGGACTTCTTTTTTTTTTGCACACATTTACACAGACATAGGTTATAAAAAAAAATCTGTGTGGCCTGGGCCGGCCCTCTCCTGCCCTGCCGCAACCACGAAAGTTTTATTCTTGTCTCTCCACTTGAACCAAATACAGAACAGTCTGCAGTCAGTCAGGGTTCCGGTCACCACATTTATTAGTTGTCCTGTAAATAAATTCATTAAATTATATATCCGAGTCTAGGAAAAAATATTTAGAAAATTTCAGAGAAAATTTAGAAAGAGCATGAATGAGACTTGCAATAAAATTATTATTATTATACAATTATCACATTTACATTACGTAAGTGGACACACGACGACGACTGGACAATAGAACTAATTGAAGGAATTTAAAAAGAGAAAGAAACGAAACTTTGACCTTCATTACGTTACGTAAAAGTCACTGCCACTGTTTTTTTTTTCTCTCGGAGAAAGGAAGGAAAGGTTCGACTGACTGTTGGACGAGGTAAGGGTTTCAATTTTGAACTATTTTTATGGAAATTATACTGAAACATTTAGGTTTTTATGTGTTAATTTAGAAATTCTAAAAGTATAAATAATGTGCAGTGGTTGGGAAAAAAGTTGGGAGAAATTATGGTGAAAGCAATTTCCATGGAAATTTCTGGAGATTTTACTAGAAAAGGATTTAGGGTAAATATTGTGTTAAGGTTTAGGTTGAGAAATTGAATTTGTCTGGATTACTGGTTCAGTCCGACCAAGTCCATCCCAAGTACGGCAGTCAGATCGATATGTTACAGCTTAAAACCCGAACCCGGTTCTACCAGTCAATATGTATATCTGCAGTTTTGAGGATTTCAATGAAAACCTTGACCGAATAAACTTTAATATTAAACAACCTGAGCTGACTCAACTTTAGGGAAATAAAATTAGGACTTCTGATTTTTTAACTAATGACTCCAGCAGTTATGATTTAATTCGAGGTTTTATTCCAGAATTCAACTGAAGACAATTTAGATACTGATTATTTTTTGTTAATAGAGACATTTTGTAACAGATAATTTATATATTCGTTTTTACGGTTAAGATATTAGACAGTCAGTAGTTAAGCCAAACCAGAAATGGGAATTGGATGTCACTGAATTGAAATTGGAATTGAATCATTATAGAATTAAGTTCTAAATTTTCCAGGGCACACCCCTACACTGGACCAGTTCAAGGATGGAGTCCCAGACCAATACCGGCCCAGATAGTAACAATGTTTTTAATGTTCATTGGGATGACTTCAACAGAGTTGTCGTCGACTCACTCTGGTCACTCTTGGCGGAAGAATCACTCACAGACTGCACACTTGTAAGAAATTTACGGGGAAATTATTAAAAAAACATTTTGATTCCTGTGTCTCGATAAACTAAAACTAAACTTCTGTTATTAAAATTAGTGATTGCAACTTTAATTTAAGAATGGTTTTTTGTTCTGGAATTTTTCCAGGTTGTCAGTCCCACGGAACAAGTTCAAGTTCACCGAGTTGTTCTTTCCGCAAACTCACCTTATTTTCGTTCACTTCTCCAGTCTCATTCTCAGCACCCACATCCAATAATTATTCTTCAGGATGTGTCCTATACTACTCTAAAAATGCTTGTAACATTTATGTACAGGTGGGTATTTTAGTTATTAACACCATAATTTGTAGTCCGAAATTTTCAAATGGAAAATGACCCTAACATATTCCGGATCTGTTGACATAACAATTGAATTAATAGGAAAATTGGGAAGTGATTGCACGTCTGCAGTGCTCAGCGGGTTTTTGAGCAATTTACTAATAATGAAAGTGCAAAAGTATGCTAATGTTAGCCTATCGATTCCTGGATGCTGAAATGTCTTTATTTGGAACAGTGGAGCTTTCATTAGTTAGGTCTGAATATTTATCAAATAACCATTAAATTTTCTAAACACGTTATGCTTACCTATTGGAAGTCATTGCGAAAGAGATTCGGGTACAGCAGTCGTCCAGGGTAGGCGGGAGGTATATGACCGGAGGAAAATCGATTTCATTGATCTAAGTCGCGAAATTAATAAAATAATTACATCGGCTGGAACGGAAACGTCTAGAATTTTAAATCAGCACAGACCTATTATTTTATCCGTCTGGCAAAGTTCATACATTTTTAAATTGTAGTGTCACGTCCGTGTATGTTTTTTTTATGTGTCAGGAAGAAGTACGTTTAGACAACGGTGCGGTCCGGTCAGGAAGAATTTTTTAATTTCTATCCATGTTGAATAATGAAGAAGTCGATGCCTGACTCAAAAACTAACTCAGAGTTTTTTTTATATTATCCACTTTCTAGGGGTCACGTCTCGGTCACCTCTGACGAAATGAATATTTTACTTAAAGCTGCGGACCATCTTCAAATCATTGGCTTAACTCAGACAAGAAGATCGCCTATTAACTTTGTACCTAGCATTGTACCTGTCATTGTCCCCACTTCTGAACTCCCCACCCCTCTTGGTGGGGAGTCCTCACAAGTTTTCTCCAGAAAAGCATGGATTTTGGACAAGAACAAGACTGCCACGAACGCGACGACGACGACACCGACAAGTGCTGCTTCAAGTAGTGCTTCTTTCAGAGATACTCGGGAGTACGAAATGGATGTAGAGCATGGCTCATTGGAGCAGAAAAGTCCACTGGTAAGTGAACACTATCGATTATTTTTTTCAAGCTCATTTTGTTCTATATCATTTTCAACGAAAATAATACAGATTTTGTTTAAATTACTTTCCAGTCTCTCAAGAAGGAAGATGAGCCAGAACCGACTGATTGGGAGGAAAAGCACTCAATGGAGCATGTACCACAGGTGAAAGTAATGTTTGAATCTTCGATTAGGTAACGAAAACTGGATAAATGAGATTAAGGTTCTAAATCAGTCGGTCAGGAATCAATGATTATTCGCTTGAGTTACCTGAAAAGCTAGGTTTAATGTTCCAAATAATGTTTACGTTAGAAATAGTGGATTATTCAGTGTTTGACTTGACTTGTTTAACTTAGCTTGAAATTCCAAAATGTTTAGTCTGTGTATTGTATGGATTCTCTGTTTTGAAAAGTTCATCAGAAATACTCGTTAACGTATTGAAAAATTATTTACATTTCGTTTGCAACGCAGATTTGCAGTTTCTTTTATAGGTTTAACTTATTTTTATTGCTGGGGGTCACATGTATGTACTGAATATGTTGTGACATATACAGCTTTCTCGATCAATTCCCACGGGATAATTAATTTTTAAAATATTATTGGAAGTAAATGAAAGCAGTACGTATACGTAAGAAATGCCAAAGAGTCATTCCAGACTCTTAGTTCGATAATCAGAAAGTAGAACCGTCTTGTGAGACATGACGAGGCGAGTCATATCACTGCTGATAAAATGTCGTCCCAGTCCCATGTTTGTGCTGAATGACGACTATATATGGACAAAGTGCAAAGCACTTTTAAAGTTTACCATTCGAGTTACCATTAATCTATAAATATGGAGGCAAAAATAATTTCAGATATATGTGGGAAAATTAACATTAAATTGCAAGATGCAGGAGAATGTTTGCCGTCATTTATGTCTTGCATATTAAATCCAAGACCTAAAGAATATTGTTTTCGACACGCTCGTACTCTTTAAACTGAAGTCAAGTTTTCATTTGGCTATTCAATAGCAGTTTGTTTATGGAATTGTTTCAGTACCGGATATGAAGAAATTGTAATTCCAAAAAAAACGCGAGGTGTAGATTTTCGGATTTCTCGGAGAATTGATCGGTATACATAATTCCAGAAATGTCAGGGTTGAGATAAAGAGATTCCTGTTTCACCGGATATTGAACCGATCGCAGAATATTTCCAAAGTGATCAATCGTGTCCTTCGAGCAACATTTCTAATACTGTTTTTTAAAACCCGAAGCTCTTTTACTTCTTTCTAATTGAAATTAAGTGCTCTGAATTTGCTAGTTAGAAATGATCGCGTTGGCCATATTCTTATCAATTTGTGAATAATTTTGTGCAGGAACAGTCAGCTCTTTGCCTACGGTATTGTTGTCCGTATTGTTCTACGAATTTTCCTTCTCAAGGCTCTCTGTCAAGACACATCATGATGTTACATCCGACGGTGTATAGTTCTGCTCTGTACGAACAAGGTCCCTCATCTTCTCAGACGACGATTGTACACAGTCCGGAGGAGGACGTACCCCCTGTAACCCCTACTAGTCCCCCAACGGACCACAATCATCTGGAGAGTAGTGATGACCCGACGGACGGAAGTGCTGGAATCATATGCAAATTCTGTGGAAAACCTTTCCCTGAAGTTAGTCAACTCATCCAGCATTTGCCAATCCATACAGGTAACCAAAGTTTGGAGAATTCTTCCATTATCGAAATTCATTAAAGGAAATGGACAGGCAAAGTTGCTTCGTAGACTAACCTGTCGCAGACGTCCGGGTTCGGACTATTGAGAATAGGTAGGGCGGTGCAGGTGATTTAACTTGGCGCAATGTATAGAATCCGTCGACACAAGATTTAGACCACGCAGGCACGTGGTCGCAAGGAGAGGTATTGCCTTGACTGTCATGTTCGGTACTTGACAATCTTTATAGTAGTTAAAGTTTTCCATTGAAACAGAATATTGAGACACCATTTACGAAGTCTTGGCACGGTATCGTAGCATTCCATTAAATTCAGTAAAAATCCCATGGCTTTGTCAAGAAATACCTAATTTGATTCTTAATTTTGTTGGTAGAGCAGTAACATTCCATATCTTCACTTGGAAATTGAACATGACCACGTGTTTCACAATAATCTATAAAGTCCAGGAATAATACGAAACTACAGTATCCATATGAATTGAAACCTAGAAATGAGAGCCTGGAAAATGGTTCGTGTATTGTTAGAAATAAAATAGGTAACCACTTCACATTTGAAAATTTTTTGGGCTTTCTTTAATGGAGCCCTTAAGTGGTAGTCTTATTTAATTACGACAAGCAAGATGAAAAGGAACGAGATTACATTTTCCTTACAAACAATTCTAAACTATTTGAGAATATTAATATCAAGGAAATTCGACAATCAGCTTAATCCCTTTATAGAAAATAGTATTTTTATCTAGTGTATTTTGACAGAATCTCAGCAGGACTAAGAATTTCATATTTTCCACTCAATGAGGTCGAATTTAATTCATTAAATCTGACTCGGCAATTTGTATTGGGTCATGCAATACTTCAAAATTTACCCAATTAACTGTTGATGCATTTTACGTTCATTCATTATGAAAATCAGTGCCCCTTATATATTTTCTAATAATAGCTAGTGCCCCCACCCTATTAAAAGATGAGTATTTTCCCTGATGAAATTTACAAATCTGTTTTACGGGCGTTTTGATCGCTTTGAAACATTTTATCTGGAATAGGTTAAGTTGTTGCCTCAAATGACGAGTTCATTTAGTACATTTGTATGTGTGTGGTGAGCTAATCATCGACTTTTGTACTGCTTGTACTCACATGATTTACGTCAAGCCTCTCTTAAGAGACTTGGCGAGAAGTTTGGAGCGTGCCAATTGTAATCTCGTTGTTTACTATTAACATAACTAGGAAATGGTATCTCTTTTTGTGGTTTTTCTGGCGGCAAGACCAGTTGAGGAAGTCCGATTCGTTCTTTGTGGTCAAAATATTATATCTACTTTCGACAGCACAAACTATTTCAATATAATTCCTTTATAGCTCGCCACTGTCTTATCAATTCGATATCCTTATATATTTTCCAATCTAATTGGGTCGTCCAATGCTCCAATCAGTCTGTTGTCGATACGAGCTTATTAATCTTGCTAATAGTAACAATCACCCTGGTTCACGTGGAACTCGCGAACACCTGGAGTGATAGAGAATTTGACGACACATATTTGGTGCGAGTACCGACCGTCTCAGAAATTGTCATTTTTTAAAAGCAACATTATTTTGTGTTGCCCAGCTTGAATGATCTTGCCTCAACTAAAACAACAGCTGTTGTATAACCTTTCGAATCTAACAATATGTTAATTAGCATTTTCTTTTTAATGATCCCCTTGTGAAAATCTGGATAAATCCAAATGTCTTTCAGTGCGGAAGACAAACCTCTTCCGCACTGAACTCACTTTAGAAAAGTTTTTTTTTATTCACACATGGCGGTCTAATGACCTTAACAAATCGGTGTGATATGACCGTCAATTGACCGCATGATGTCACATTATTGTCTGGTTCTACATGATTTGACTACCTCGCGGGTTCTTTCCTTTGATACAGGCAATAATTAATTTTAATTTAGCAATTGCGATGTGTAATGTGAATTTTGCGACAGATGTTTAATGAGTCCAGGAGGGATGAACAGTGGGTGAAACTGAATAACATTAACCATCCCATCAAATTCGGAAAGAAACATTCTTCGTTTCGTCTTGCAGAAATACAGATAATGCGTCGAATTACTATATTGATAACGGTACTATTCTACTTTCCGCAATCTAAGTCATTATACAAAATTGTACACAATTCCTGTAAGGACTACGGCCGTCTGCACGATCCTGATCATCTTGAGTTTTCCATAGAATAGAAAACAATGATTATATGTAGAAGTCAAAATTTAGTTGTTATTGGAAGGAACAAGTAATTCTTTTAGAAATACCCCTCATTGTTTGTCGGTGCAAGTCTTACGTTGGAGCTGTCCTGGCTTAAGTTTCTCGATTACAATGAAAACGAATGAAATCAATACATTTTTATTCGTTCTTACTCTTCGAGAATTTGGCATCGTAATTTCCCTGTATCGTGTAAGAACATGTGGCGTTTTAGGAAAAGCAAATCCGTTCATATGCACGCACGCAAATGCTAGTATGGAAGACAATTTCAATGTATTCGTCTATACGTCAGTGAAAGTTAACATCTTCGTACAGTCACATTCAGTCGTCGGGACGATTTAGTTGAATCAGGGTAGCACGTCGAGCATTTCCCTTGCTGGTTTCACGTACACGGAAACCTTGATTGGTTAGCTGGAGAAATTATCATTTTTTTCTTTCTCATGTCCTCTGTCTGCTACGTCTAGCCCACTCCACAAAATGTTAAACCTGGTGAATTGAATTATTTTCTGACTGAATCTGCCTGAATGTTCTTGAGACTGATAAAAGTACTAAACCCCTGGATTAAGGAAAACCGCTCCTATATCTAAGATCTGTGCTCCATGAAACCCACGCTGTCTCCTAAATACCGATGATTTTTCAGGAAAGGCTGAGTGGAACCGGATTATGGTTTCAGTAACCAAGCGCAGAGAGCGTTTTTGATAATATTCATTTAAAATTATCACTGAAAAATTCTCGAACTATGTAATGAGAAGTATTGTATGACCATAAATATGCATGTACAGCTAGAATTTGTGAAACAATGATAGAAAATTTTAGCACAACATTTCTATGAAGTAAGTTTCGCTCGAATCGTCTTTGGAATTCGGAAGATTTCATTGTAGAGATTAGATTAGTTTTTACCATTGTAGAGATTAGTGTGTCTGCCCATTCAGTCATGCAGTTGTGTCATTTTTAATAATCTTCTATTTAAAAAAGTTGTCCCAAATCAGTCTATCAATTGAATCGCTGGAGAAAACTTGCGAATTAGAACTGATTTGGTTCACCGCGTGAAATTTCTGCAACAATTAGACACTTTCAGCTAAATCATGAAATGAATTTTAATCAGGATTGCCATATTTCTATTCATTCTACACGGTGGCTATTGAGTTGTAAAATACAAGTTGTTACGTTATGACATTTATTTATAGTCTTAGGAATTCGAAATTTCTGAAACATCGGGACATACGTTGTAAACCGATATTTATCTCCAGATAGGTGGTACAAATTCCGTGGTGGTCTGGAGAAAGATTGGAGTTCTAATGTTTCTTCGTGACTTGGTTAACCCTACAATATCAAAAATCAAAACGATTGAATTAATAAATGATTCAGTATGTTAATAGTTGATTAAAATTATATTTGTTTAATTACTTTTCAGGTGAAAGGCCATTCAAGTGCGAATTTTGTGGGAAAGCGTTCAAGCTTCGACATCATATGAAGGACCACGCTCGTGTTCATACAGGAGAGCGACCATTTCGGTGTAGTTTGTGTGGGAAAACGTTCAGTCGGAGCACGATATTGAAGGCTCACGAGAAAACTCATTTTCCGAAAGGGGCAGGGGGAGGACCCTGACAATGTGACAATGAAAATGGTCACACAGAAACAGAATGGAACTGATCGTGGTGATAGGTGGAGGGGGGCTAAGGTGGTGGTTAGAAGAAGTGGTGTCGATTTAAGACGATATAAAAAAAGAGACAAGAAAGAAAGGAGCGGGCAGCAAAGCATTTTCTTTTTATTTTGAGAACGAAATCGTAACTTATGTACCTGGACAGAAAGAAACGAGAGAAAGAAGGAAAGAAGAAGAAGAAGAAGTGGAAGGGAAACGTTGTAATACTGCCGACAAATGAACTTTCCATACGTAAAAAAATTTTTTGCGAGAAAAGAAAGTGATTGTCAATTAGATAGAGCTAGTCGTTGAGAAGAGAGACTGTTATAAGAAAAGGATTCATTGATATTACACAGTGGGCGTGATTTGTTGAGATGATCCGCAAAAGAGAGAAAAGCTTTAACACATATTAATTAATTAATTATTATAAGACTATAAATTTATATTTAGGAGAGAGAGACGAGCTATACGAGGGTTATGATGATAAAGAATGATAAAAATGAAAAACGGTTCTGTGAATGAAAAGTACCTAAAAGAGATGAAGAGACGAAGTTTATTTAGCTAAAAGATAATGGAAAGTATTTATTCAAAATGAGGACGAGAAAGAGAGAAAGAGAGTATGGAGGAGGCAATAAGTGAATCTCCTTTTTGCAGTATTTAATTTTTCCCGTGATAATACGTTTGTGATAAGAATCAATTATTGTTGTTGTTTGGAATGAAGGTACCTGTGCAGAAATCTGCTGTGATTTGTTAATTTGGATGGTGAGATCTCGCTATTGTCCAGCAATAAAAACTACCTTTGTTTCTTCTTTGCTCAGACAAAATGTCAGTGTTTGTATTTATTTGATGCATTACGTTGAACGTTGAATCGCTTTCAAGATACAATATTTATGGGAAACCAGACTTGATGGTTCATTTTCGAGCTTTACGGCAAAAATAAATTAACTGCTTGAGTTTGGAAGATATCTGTGTTTGAAGACTACAAGTACAAATCGATATCCCTTAAACATTTTGACACCAGAAACGACCAAATTCAAATTGTTGTTCAATAATTTTGGCCTTCAATTCGAACTGACAGATAGTTACTGTAAGGCACATCTAAATTTTGTCCCACGATTCTATGACCGCCAGTTCAACTGGGAAATTTACGGTTACTTACTCTAATTTTACACTACTAAAAATCAAATTTTTGAAAACCTGAACATTAAGGCCTAATCACGTAAACGAAATCTCACTCTATTGAAATGTAATGTTATGCAATCGTTATCGGCAAACGGCTGGAGCCGAATCAAAATGTTTACAAAGTTAGATAATACTAATTATACAGCCATTTGAATCATATTTTATTTTAGTTTACTCTGAAGTGGTTGGAGAAACAGATACTGAGTCTTTACAGTCTTGCCTAGTAGTTTTACTCTTTTCATGCTGTCCTTATGTTTACTTGTCTACGCTTGTCATAGTTGTAAAGCAAAATTCAATTTTGATAGTAACACTTTAGGATAGATTTTTTCAATTTATTCTTGAGAAGACTTGATTTTGTGGAATAGTAAAATGGAAATGATTGTTATTAGAATTAACATTTTTAACAATAATGAAGGCAGTTATGGGTGGTGTTAGCCAGTAAAATAATTTAATATTTTGTACGTTTTCCTAATCCCAAAAGTAAGGGGTAGCTAAACGAATACGTGTTTCTGACCTTATTGGATTGTGGTTTTACCGTTTTGGCAATATCTTATGCCAAGGTTTATTCACGGATTCACTTTTCGGTCAAGAGTCAAGAATTCATTTCGACTCCAGAACTGGTTTTCCTTCGTTCATTTGATTTCAACTATTTTGCTTTCAAATCATGTTACCTATGTGAATGCTGCAGTACAAAAATAAGCAATCTACACATATAAAATCCAGGACATGTTTGTGTGTCTGTGTGTGTGTGTGTTCCTCTTCTCCTCCCAAACGGCTGGACCAATTTCAAAGATTAATACCTCAAAATTTTTAGGG
>JAQGCA010002179.1:0-14618 GCA_034698945.1 Protaphorura quadriocellata | reverse complement strand
TTGAAGACACTCGGTACTCGCAATCATCAGAATATATGATATCGCGAATAGAATGAAAGACCTTCGTTAGAATTACTATTGTTTGGCGTAACAATATAACTGAGAGAGCAATTCTCAGGAATTGCGGACCACAACGTTACCCCTGCTTTCAAATTGTCTAATCAAACGAACTTTCGCATCTGAACATTTTTACGGTGTATTCGGTGAGTGTTTCGCAACGATAAAGCTCTACATATACAGTACCACTACATAGAAACCAGGTTCCCTCTGCATGTTTACTAATTATTGAATACATGTCCGTTTTTGTTTAGCTAACTGTGACTTGGGCCCTGGACCTGGAATCAGCTCCAGGCTGCACATTTAATAAATTTATACAAAATTACATGGCATTTCGTATTCACATCGTGCTTCCAATTTTCACGTCTTACTCCCTAGTCCACATTCTCAGTTTATCCCAGTAAAATTCACAAGGGATCTTAAATTTAATATGCCATGAGTCGAATCTGACGAGGGAGATTCATCCCATGTAGTCCAGACTCCAGACCCAACAATTTTTTTTCGTATTCCCAGACATGACACATTTAAGAATTCTTCCAATTTCGCTTTGCGTAGATTAGCACAGATCTGAATTTGGTCACACAAATTATTGGGATTTACTCAGAAAATATGTTTGGCCGCAATTATGATTTGTACACAAGAAATTCAATTGTTTCTTAGCCAGGGCATGTCCGGAAAGGGGTCACGGTATGCATGTAGTAACTGTCCCTTGTGTGACTACCAAACCCAGCAGAAATTGACTACCAAGAGAAATCTAGCTTCGATTATATCGAGCAAAATTAATTAGGTACCAAAAATTTATTCTTCCGAAGGCTAAGTCATAGATTCAGACACTTTTTCGCCTGCAGCAAGGATACAATACTGGGACTCAAATTCTAATGTAAACTTCAAGTCGGAAATTGCTGCCTACAGCGTCAATGGAGAAAATTCTCGAAGATAAGCAGTTCATTAGGCCACAGTGAATTCTTTACAAATTGTATATATCATTTTAAACCAGGAACACTTACGTTAGGTCAAATGTGGTTATGGAAGTATTTCTAAGCATTATTATGTTAGCTCAAGCTCATTTCGTCTGGATTTTCGAATTCGTAAATTAAATTCTTTAATTTCCACTGTTTTTTTTTCTAATCGGTTCTAGTTAGAGCTGAAGTCTTGTAACCTCCTAAGATTAATTCGAAATTCTCAGAAATCGTAGCATCAAAATATTATGTTTCTAACAAATGGTACTGTCATATTAGAGTGAATATGTTATTGTTTAACTTATGCATCCAATCCCATCCAACACCAACACCCACATCAACATAAGTGATAAAATCCCAGTATTCCCAAGTCGTGGAATCTGACTCCAGCAATGACAACAAAGAACAATTTGTTAACTTTTTTTTCTTTCTCTTTCCGACAAGGAAACCATTTCTCTTGTACCACTCAGATCAGATACCCAAGATGGTCGGGATTAGTCATTTTGAGTGATCTGCGGTCATTAGTACGAAGTATTAAGATACGAATATAGAAGATATATAGAGTGGTTGGGTAGCCCCCAGGAGACCGGGTTATGGCTGCAAAAATATGGGCAGTCTTACAAGAATTGAATTATATAATAGTGTTTAATAGGACAAAGTGGTCGTTAAGCTCAGGTGTCCTCAAGGAGAGGTTCTACTCGTTTTTGGAAGAAAAATGGTTCCCTCGTAAGACAATTGAAAGGTTCAAGAATTGTAGTTGTAGTCGGACTACAACTCCGTTAACGAGGTTGAGCCGAGAACGTAAAATATGGTGGTACTTGTACAAATTGCTTACATCAATAATTCCTTCCAATTAAATTTGTAATGGGGGATGAGATAGCTTGGGATGTAGTAGTTTTTACTAGGATTTTTATGGATGGAACGTGGAAGATCCAATGTGCAATGTGCGCGTCTAGATTTTTCTCTTTTCACATGCCATGCGGGGAAATGTAGAGAAATTCGTGAAGAGAAGGAGTTGTTTCGTCCATCCAGCTTTCACTTCCTTTCTCCAACTTTCTCAGAGACGTTCTCCTTCATCAGCCTCCAGAATCTTCACATTTCATCAGTGATTTCACACTAAATAAACACTATAAAGATTTGTTATTTTTTATTTTCATAATTATGGTCCAGATCAAGGAGACCTTACATCAAATTGCACGAGTTTGCACCAGAATTGCATTCGATTTTTTAGGAGTTCCCGGTGTACTTTGTTTGAAAATTTATATGTTGAGACAATTTTGAAGAAAAACAGTACGCACAGAGTTAATTGAGCCAATTTATAAGATTTCAAGATCAGAGGAAGATGCACAGTGTTCAAAGCACTGGGGGGGATGGCGGCGGGCTTGGCAAAAAATCTAAGGATGATGTAAGTCAAGTTGTCAAAATTTCTCTGGTCACATTATGATAATTATAACGGCGTTTTTAAGCCAGTCTTTATATTCTCGGCACAAATCAACGCCCACGATTGTTTATAACTGTGTTTTTATCCAATTAAAGTCATTACAAGTATTTTCCGCAAAATATAACTGGAGTCACATTGAATTATCGGCGGGCGGCCGCAATTCCGGCAATTAAAATAATAAGTAATTGATCTCCACTGGCTCAAGTATATTAAAATATAATGTGAAACAAGGATGAGGGCTCATATATTAAATAAGAAATAGTAAATTGAATAACAAAATGTCAAAATTGAGTCAATCTGGATGACGGAGTCCAGAGGACATATAGTGGTCGTAATGAACAAGTAGTCGCAAAATGTAAGATCATAAATCCCAAGCTCTTGTCGTCATCACAGTTGAATAACCTATGCACATTTGAAACGAAACTACATGAAAACATTGAATTATTAGTAGGTATGACATGAAAAACTTGATTTGAAACGTGAAGAAACTTATTAAAACAAAAATCTTTGATGTCTACGGTCAACTGGTGCTGTGTGCTCATGTTCCTTCCAATGCAATCTGATACCAAAGTAGAATTCCAATTTATTGGAGTGCATTGGAGTCTATATAATGCACATTTCAAAGGTAAATTCAAGGGTTGCTAAAGCCGGATGATTTACAGAAGAGGAATGATTGCTTATTTAAAGCACACGGGAACTGTAATAATATTTGGCTAAGGAGTGATTGTATAATTTTAATCAAATGTTGAATCCTGATTCAAATGTAAATCTCAAAATGACCTTACAAGAATTGGGCTCAATCTTGTATCGCGCAAGACCCTACTGTTTAGTGGAAATCCACTCTTAATTCGCTTGACCTTAAGCGTTTAGAGAAAAGCGATGGTAACTTGTAGCTGTTCAAGTTGGAACAAGTTATCCAACTCTGTGTCTCAACCCAAGGTGCATAGACATATTTGACCGTACAACATATTAATTAAATAAGCAAAAAGGCCGTGCTCGTTTGCCTTACGCTCATTGGCCGAAAAAGTATGAAGCTATTTTCCTTTTGAAGTTTGAACTTATCACTTTGCCTTCAGAACTGCCTGAAGAATTCAACGAATTCTACGTGAAGTTTTAAAACAAATAGAGAGGAGAAACAGTAGGAAAAGTTAGGATTGACTATAGTTGAGTTAGACTTATGATCTGAAATTTCATCACGTTCTTCAAATAAAAAATTGGCCCTGTTAGATTGGATTATAGCTGGGAGCGTGATCGTGATAACGTCATGCACTTCACCTAAGTTTCCCTATTAGTGTGAATGGTTTGAACGATCTGATCTGTCCGCAAGTCATCAAAAATTACATTTACTTTCTTTAACACACAAGAAACTTTTCCGCTGCTCCGAAAATCCACAAGTGAGACACCCCGCGGGGTTCAGAGCTGTCTAATCTGATCCCAATATTTTCACACTCCAGGACTCAGAAAAGTTACAGGAAACTGTCAAAAACCGTCCTGACCTCAAAGCTTTCCTCCTTTAGCTCAGTTTTATGCCGACCTGGGTTATACGACCACCTGAGTCAGACGACTCAGTTTCAATTACCTTAATCCTAACAAATCGCTTGGAAATACTATGTACCTGTAAAATTCAAATAAATTCATCTCGCCCGATCAAGGCGAGGAATGAAGGGATCGTACACGTTCCATTCATTACTTTCTCCGTGCAAATGTCAACTATTCAGGACTTTCAAAGGTGCAGAGTGGTATTTAGATTTACTTTTTTCGAATTCGTGGAAAGCCTTCCATACACATGACAGATTTATGAACATAATATCCTTCATAAGCTTCAGAATTCTCATGGTTTGGTGATCAGGTCAAAGATTGGCCTCACACTACTCTATTCTACACTTTGATCAATTTGTCATTCAAAAATTCATATGCTATAGTCAAAAATTATTATTATGACTCAAAACTACTCTGAAAGCCTCACAACCAACATCATGTACTAATGCTATAATAAAATCGCCCGACTAGTCAAATAGAAACGATAAAATCGGATTAACCCGAAAATTATCTGATTCGATCTGAACTGGTTGGAGCGTTTTGTTATACGATAGCGTGAATTTCTGAAGCTTACAAGAAACTTGAATCCAAAATTTGTTCGATTGTGAATTGTTTCCTGACATTATTCGGTCACATCCCTGGTTGTCTTCCTTCTTAGTTAAAAATCCACTGAGATTTTATAAAGTTGTCCGCAACATACATATTTACTTACATGTATAATGTAATACGTTGTAGAACAACATTCAACAATTCTTTGTGGACTAAAAGAGTCATGAGTTGCCTTTTTGCAGTGGTTTTCAACATTCATGGACAGTGTTAGTGATAGTAGTCCTAGTTAAAAGTTTCTGTGAGAGCTCGTAAAATGTTTGACGGAGTGAGGAGTGAGTCTTATTGTTCAATCTCAAGAAGGATTCAACCAAAGGATCTTTACGTTCTTCTACTTTTACTTTACATTGGACTGGAAATGACCTAAAAGCCAACACAAATACAAGAAAGAAAGTCAGGAAGAAAGGAGGAGAGTTAGGATTCGGAAACGTGTAGCTTGACTTCGTCCAGTTTATTGTTACGGATGGGAGGGAAATTCCAGAAGAACATTTCCATGGCAGAACCTTATGGTCAAAACTTTGTATATACAGGGTGGTTCACAAGCACTACCCTCAAGCTGTTCGTTAAAGAGCAATTGTGATGCTCCGATCAGAATAGAAGCATAAAACTGATAGTGGTGTTTGGTTTCGGCCTATTTTACTATTAGGTCGGTTATTCAAGTTTTTTGAATATTTTCGGGCCGATGGCCGTGAGGGTTACAGATAAAAATTAGGAATTTAGGGTAGAACTTTTTCTCATTCTTTCTGAAACAGCCCTCCTACAGCAAACTACGGACTAATGTCACCTGCAAAAAAAAAGCTCCCCCTCTTTTGAGCTTCTGAATGACAGAATGAGAGAGTTAAGATCAGTAGTGCATGGTTTTATTGCATAATCTACCGTATATGTCGGATTCATATCTGAACCACGCTGTAAGTATCTGGACAACCACAACAGATGAGGAGAGGGAATTTGAGATTGAGCCAAAGTTGAGAACCATGTGTATTTTCCGTGGTAAAAGTACTAGGAAAAAGGGAAACACTGGTTCTATTCTAATGTTGGTCGGAGTTTGGGTTTTGGTGAAAGTCCCAACAGAGTCCCGCTTGTTTCCGCCACTACATACGGAATAAAAAGTGGTCCCGGAGAAAGTTTGGATGCGGAACGAAGACTAGTCCTCGTGTCATTTATCATATCTTGGGGAATTCCATTCAGGGAGAAACAAGATACTATCAAAATATCAAATGACATTTACATTCATTGTCAACAGCCGGGCTCAAGAGCCCTCTTCAATCACTACAATACCCATCCAAATTACCGTACTCAGATACAAACTGAATACAGAGTTAGTTGACAAAGCGAATTACTTTCCTTTGACATTTTAGTCTTGTGTTAGAGAATCAATGGTCTCTTGGCTTCATTATGCATCACAGATTTAGTCAACCTCATCATTACCAAATACACAATTCTGTATACGGCGTATATGTTGTAGGAAATAAGCACAGAAGGTATTGTGTTGTCAACTTGAAAGAAAATATACCAGAGCCAAGATGAAGTAATTGTACGGGGTTCGATTCCCCCGGCCTAACTTTTTCTGTACTGTGAGGTTTATACCTTGCTTACGCAGGGTTTTTCCCACTTTTGCTTTCATAAAGTAAGTCAAGTCCTGATGAACTAGGGAGCTATTTGTACCACGGACTGACTCCATTGCCAATTCGCCATAGATATATAAATTGCCTACAACATATTTATGGATATGTTGCAGTCCATGTGTATTTTGAAGCTATGCAGCTTTTAAGGCTCACGGCATCGAAAATCTGCATTTTTGATTTCTACAGACCTCTTTTCAACTCACGTTCTTGCTCAAATTCTGTAATATTTGTGAACTTATTTTTTCAAGACATTTTACGTGAAGAACTTCCAATCGATGTCGATTCAATTCATGCAGAACTTTAGAAGAATATCGGTGAAAGCGCAAACCATATTGAATATGTTGTCATCGTTAGCTTAAAAGATATGGCTCGTTTAGTTAGCCCAATACCCCTTGGCGAATGTCTAATCCATTTTAACATTAGAAGATGGAAACGCTGCAAGTGTACTTATGTCCAATATACCCAAAAATCCGCAATATCCGAGGTACACTATAACGGGAGTTTACTTAATGTTGAATTGAAATCATCTGTGCATTAAAGAACACAGGAACCAGTTTAGTTGTTTAAAAATGTGGGAAAACTTGTTGCCGTGGACGTTTTTGAAAGGATGGTTCCTTTGGGAGAAGTGAAGAAAATACTTTGCTAAAAATTGTGAGCATAAAAAGCACTCAGTTTCAAAAGTTACAAGATCAGTAAGGTCTAAACTTGTTTGAGTCAGACAGACGAAGTTGCAATTTCCTTAAAAGTTGACTTCTGAGACCGTATGAAATAATCCTGAAAGAATAAAATGGAGAGAGTACGGAAGTATAATCTAATTAGTCCATTAAGGAGATGTTTCCAAGAGGACACTCACTGTCGTCTAGTTCTTTCTTATTCACAAATTTCTTACGACGTGAATTCTTCGAGTGTGTAGTTCAAATCACTAATAAAATAATCCCAATTGATATCTAACGCCAAGATGCGTGAATGTATCTCCCTCCTTTCACATTTTTGGACAGGTGTTCCGATCCCATTCAGATACAATGGAATTCACATAATTGCTGCAAAATTTTAAAAATTCTGAGACCTTGAGAAGCATTTGAATTTGATATCTGAACACTATCCCTTGTTAAAATGTCTTTGCGGACTCTTTATTTTACGATTGCGTGCATTTCGTACGACTTTCGACGCATTCGACTTTTGCGTTTCTAAACTACTTGACTGCGTAACATTATTTGTGTCAGGAGAATCGTGGTCCTCAGATTAATGTAAGGTACACTGTCTGAGAAACAAAACCATGGAATGTGTGTTTAGGGAATCAGTGGGAACTGCATGGGAACTTTATGTTTGTACGAAAGCGTTCATTCTATGGGAGTCTCACTCCAGTCGGTCACATTGCTTATGGATAAGGCCCAGTTATCCCAAACACTCTCTGAATCCTAATTTCCAAACCGTCGGATCGAAGATAGAAAAAAACCCTGAATTGTCTTCCTGTCTCCCTGGAATCCTGGTTTTAGATTGGGTTTCTGGATCATTCTGTTTTCCTATGATGTGATGCTATGTATGTGACAAATGCCGTACATTGCGGGTTCAGGGTGGTTCATAAATATTATACCTGACATTCGCCATAATTCATCCTCAGGTGTCCGCTTACATTATTTCCTTTTGATCAAAGGTAGGTCACCCTAGGAATATAGGAACAATGTGACTTTCAGTAATTTGTGCAAAATTAATTCTATTTTTTTAATTAATGATTGAAAAAAGTTTATACATAATTTTGGTCCACCCTGAACACTATTTGAGATTGTATTAGGGATCTGGATTGTATTGGAGGTCAGTACAGAACGGAGACTTGGTCCGACTTCTTTATTCCTAGTTGAACTGACAACTACAGAAACGTCGTAGCTCGAACTGATCATAAATTTACCCAATGGGCTCTAGGAAAATTTATAGCTTGGGCGGACTCCGTGTACAGAATGGTCGTTTATATTTTATTACGAAAAATTCGTACTTCCTCACTGGCCGTGGCGATCCTATCCATCCGGCATCCTCGTATAGACAGCGGGTATCGGTTGGGCTAAACCAAACCAAGCCGAAGGAAAGGATTCCAGGATTTCCCTACTAAATCATTCTTGTGTTGAATGGTACGTAAAACTTTGTACACGTACTTGCGGAAATAGCTTATCATACGAGATAGGATAGGAGACAATTTTATACTTAACGCTCATCGTTTTATATTATGTTCCCATTAAATTTACTCGTAAAGTTAGGGGTTGCCCAACAATCTACCCGAATCTACCCCAAACTATCCACTGCAAGCTGGCTCCATAGGGTACACATAGTTTGGGTAAATGCTTAAAAGAAGCTCATCCCCAATTTTCTACGGTCTGAGGTTTTTACCTTGCATACACAAGGTTTTTCCCACTTGGCTACATTAAAACCGTAAAGTGCATTCTGAATGTGCTTAGCAGGGTTGCGGGCTATCTCTATCGTAGAAATAGACGATAATCCGTCATTTTACTCAGAATGTGTGATATTCTGTCATCGCACAATTCAGGATAGGTAACAAGTGTAGAGTATAACCTCCAGTGTTTTTAAAAGCTTATCCTCGGTAATTTTTTGCAATTTACTACCAGGATGACCTTCCTCAAGCCAAATCTAAAGATATTAGCAAATACTTTCAAAAGAAATGATGCACATTAATGCAAATTTTGCATTTTGAAAGATTTTCCATTTATTAAATGACAATTATTGGAACGAGGAGAACATTTTGTAAACTTTTTACAATAATCAGTGAGCAATGATAATCGGCTGGTAAATTGGAATGCCATAGGTTGGTTGAATATGTGGTTCATGTTCTTGTGATCACGTGATTGTTGATCCTCGCAGCGAAGAAATATGTACAGGAAAGAGGTGAGACAAAGTAAACCCGACATCGTTTACTCAAAATGACTTAAGTACGGCGAAAACCTCTGTAACCGGGTTACACTCGGACTCCAGTCCGGCTGAAATAAAAAAGAAAAAATGACGGTTAGAATTTAGATCGTGGAGAATTATTATTGCATTTATTAACATACCGTAACAGCGAACGCTGACTTTGTCTCGCCACGGTACGAAAAATGACGAGTCCCTCTATTGCAGTGCAGTGGGAAGGACTAGAATATTTTCAAAAAAGAAATTGAATTAGAGGCTAGAAATTCAGTTTGGGTATTTGAAGAGATTTTCTGGCTTACCTGCAATTACAAAATCAGACCGAGGAATTGGATTCAGGCGTAACTCGCCAGAGCCGCAAGTCAGCCGTGTGAGAACGATGAATAAGGTATGACTCTTTACTTCAAATATGAGCCTTTTTATACCCTTTCTGGTTTTCCGGGGCCCAAGAACTCTTCAGTTTCCGGGGTATTCATTCGGTCCAACAATTGAAATATTGTTTTTAAAAAACTTAAGTTCCAGGAAGTATGACCCTTATTTTGATTTCCGGGTTGCCAGAAACAGGCAGCGAATGTTTGATTTTACCGATTGTGATTGTACTCTTCCGGGTTATGGAATTGTACAACGATCTTGTTATTGTTCCAAGAAATTAAAAGATTTCCGGGTTTGGCTCAAAAAATACAATGGTTCTAATATATTCTGACCTTTGAACAATAGAATTACCATTTTACGATAACGCGGAAGCCACGCTTATTTCCATGTTTTTTTGAGCCCGACTTGATTTGTTCATCTTAAACCTTCTTTTCTACGCATTTTGGATTAGTTAGCAAAATATGACATAAAGTCCTAAACAGCAAAACTAAAACTTGTAACTTTCCTTCAGAAATTCGATTCAAAATAAAATAAAAGACGCCCATTCCAAAGATTGATGGTACACCCCGTCATTTTTCCCAAAAATTTTAGCTGACACACAAAAGGCTGAAACCCTCGCATCCAACCCTGTTTAGTATTCCTCTTGGTACTCTGCCATCACATCCTATTTCTTGACTCCAAAGTGGAATCCTAGCTTTTCAAGTCCTTTTTCGTTACATAGGAATAAACCTATTCATACCCCCGATACCGTTTTCTGCCACAGCGTATTAAATAGTAACGCTTCTAGACGCTTTTTTTTTCTAACGTCCGTGCGTCACTGACTGCTTTTTTGAATTGCTTAGAAAAATAAAGACTCATTGTCAAAATTGGTTGTCAAAATTTGCACAGTTGGTGATACTGTAATCGAATTTCATCTGAACAAATCGTACTTTCGATTAGAGTATTCCGAATCATTATTTCGTTGATTTATTTACCCGTCAGTAATTGAAAATCTGATAGAGGTGTCAAGAAAAAAGGTGAACCAGGTCACCGGATAGCCATTTCATTTCTTTTTTCAATTCTATGTAATGGATCTTATTGTGTACATATTGTAAGTTCCAGGCAATACGTCAAACCAGGAAATTGTCTTACATTCCAGGCTTACCTTAAAAAAAGCACAAATAATGCTTACTTTAGGGTGCAATTTTTAAGGAATGCTAAGGATTACGTGCGTTTCCTTAAATAATTCCTTGTAACGAACTTATTTCATCTATCCTTGACCTCTTGGTTGATTATGGCCTGTGACATGACCCCAGAAGACTGAGAATTTCCTGACCACCTGGGAAAAGTGGAAGATTGGTCGAGTAGGCGAGTATGGTAACCCGGATAAAATTTGAAAAGACTGAGTGAGGTCTGTTGAGTGGGAGCATGTGTAAACATTGACATTCACATCAGAGATTAAATTCAATCAAATCCTGACTTCTCTCTGATATTGAATCCAATTGTACTTTCTTCCCAACCGAACCAAACCGAATCCTATGCCTTAGCTGGGGAATCTAAACCAAACATACAAAATCCCAAACGTTTTTTCCCTACTTAGTTCCGCATCCTATCCTTGTTTAATAAATTGGGACGAAACGTGGACTCGGATTCCCATTTCATTCCTCTTAGTAGTTTTCTCTTCCTTACATTATTTTTTTTATTTTCTCCCATTCCATTCTATGATCAAACCCACGACCGGGACTAAAACTTTTAGTTCTATTTTCCTTGAGAATTTTATGAGCTTGAAATAGAGAGAGGGTGTCTAACAAATAAACCAACCTCCTTTTCTTTCTTCAGACTCCACACTATTTTATTCTAAAAGTTCTTTCTACATATCTACACTCACTTCAAACTACACCGTTATTACTTTTTCTTTGAATTCATTTTATAAAGGTGTCTCGTAAATTCTAGGGCGTCCTTACATCCGCCCTTCTTTAGCCTCATATCAAGTCCATTTCTTAGTCTTAATGGGCATTCTACGGTTTGAGCATCCGCCTGATTTTCTCTGACTCAGCACTTACTTCGTCTTTTTTTTTAAATGAGGGGAATTGCCGACAAAAGTGAAATGTAGATTTTGCAGAGATTTTTAAATTTCTTTTTGACTTAATAGTACAGGAGTTTTTTAATGAGATTTTATTCGCATCTCGTATTGCACTGTCTTAAAATCAGACCGGCTTTATAAATTTTTAGCTTTGGGCTTAAATCTAGTGAGGTCCATTCAAGCAAAACATATGTAGAGGACCTGCATTGAAGTAATTTTTTTTATCTAGGGTACCCTGTGTCCAGCATTGTAATTGCATTGCCTAGGTTCATCCATTCGTGCCCTCAGAATGAAAGGGATCGGGGTATAATCTATAATTAAATTAACAAAATTGAGATATCTTAAAAGTTTAAGGTAGTAAAGTACATTTTGGAAGCTTGTTGAGTTTAACGACGCGTGTCTTTGAACGAAGAACGAAACAGGTCAGATTCAGACTCACAAGGGAAACATTCCGATGAAAAGTTCGGGCTGGCCTTAGAAATTCATGATAAATGACCTCAGACTCGGCCAAATACTACCAAAAATTAATCTAGATTTACTAGCTAAATAATTATTCAGAAAATGTTGTGCTGTCAGGTCAAATTTTTTTTGAGTAAGCCGAAAATACCAAACTTAGTTCGAAATTAGTATTGACCGAGTGGTATTGTCCGCTGAAAGTATATAATCTTTTTACTTGATATGCTTCTTGAATGACTAGCCCAAAATTTTTGAACTAAACTGAATTTTATATGGACATCTTGTCCCCTGTGAGTTGCAAGTTGTGTAATTCCGTAGTTAGAGTTGTCTAGGAGTGTAATTCTTCTAAAATGTTGGTTTGGCCCCATGCTGACAGGGACGGGACGGAGACTGTGTTCTTGTATGTATTTGTATGGCCAAACCCTAAGGAATTGGATGAAAATGGCCACACAGCCTCAGTCTCCGACATCTGCAATGCACCACGTTGTCATAAACCTCAAATAGGTCCCATGCATTATCTTTTCCTTTTATGGTGAAACCCGGAAGAACTTGATAATATTCTAGAAGAGTAGTCTATGGCGATGACTATGAATCCATCCTTTTATTCACTAACGCGTCTTCCCGACAAACACAAAAAATCCCGAATCTTTTTGTGGTTCAGTGATTCACGGGCGCCAGGCTCTCAATATAACATTATGATGACAATTCCATCCAAATCTATATCTCATTGTCGTTTCTAATCATTTTCCAAGATTTGAGTTGTGTTAATGTGCCTCGTTCGCATTAACATCCACTCATCCTCAGAGTACTTTCTTTTCTGGAGAATGTCCGGGCGCCATTAAAAAGTGACACTTTTTTTTTGTGTACGTGCTTCCATTACATGAATCTTGATTTCCAAGGAATCGTAATAAATCCAAGATACTTCATAGGAATTGCTTTTTGTGACACAATGACACAATAGGAACGTGTAACTCCGACGTCCTGGATACTTTTAAGGCGACTATTTGACATAGACGCCTTTATGTCCCTAATTCCTGTGCACATTCGCGACGTTAAGACAAAAATTTTGTCGACTGGGACAGATTTGACTGTTTAATTTTGGTGGCAGTATCAGTTCAAAAAATTATCCGAATTTGCATATTTTCAGAAATCCCAAGTTCCAGCATAAAATTTAATTTTCTTACAATTAGAAAAGGTCCTTCAAAATTTGACCCTTTTGCATAGATGGCACTCAAGGTAGAATAATCTGATTTATTCAGAACATGTATGTTTTAATTTGAAACGTAAGAGAATTTAATCGATATTTTCTACCTCCGTGTCTTGTAGTACAATTGCTGTAAAATTTGAAAGTTTGGAAGTACTTCCTTCCATTCCTCTAGAGTTCATTAAAAATTAATCACTCTGAGGGAGTGCGGAGATCATTCGGCGTCTCAAGCCCCGAGGGATTGAATGCAGAACAGAAAATCCTGAGTAAGTGGATTAGAGAATGAAAGTGGTTGAGGGAAATGTCTGAGCGTATGAACTGCTACACTTAGAAAATAAGTTGAGAATTGTGTCGATTTCCTTCCTGGCTCTGAGTTTTAATCATGTGGAGGGGTTTTAGAATTCTAGAGTCAATTTAATAGCCCTTGTTCTTGTAATTCCAAGGATTACAGCTTTATTCATTTGTATGATTAGAAAAGTAGAAGACGGAGAAGTGGAAGTTGAGGTTGGGTAGCATTAAAATGACTTCATGGGATTAAATTTACTCACAAATTGCTTTCCTGGATAATGGGGCGTCGTAAAATCTAAGGAATCCAATTGTAAAGATGAGTTCCTTGTTTTCAACTTATACAACTTGTTTCCTGGTGTTTGTGAGTTTGTGCCCTCAGGTTGTATTTATGAGGTAAATGCGCACTCTAATCACACTTATGGGTCAAAATGGGATGGAAATGATTAAAATGTATAAAGAATTCAAAATGTGAACAACTGCCTACCCATTTAATAAATAGCACTTTTAATAATACAACTCTTACTGCGTACGCCAACTTTATCCTTTGCGTACCTTTCCCGCCCTTCGGCGAATCTTTACAGGAAATCCACACTCATGCACTTGAAGAAGATTTTAATAAAACAAATCAACTGTGGTAAACATGAGGATGCATCAATATTATGAGCGTGTTTGAAATGAAAGACAACCATAAGACAAACCCAGGAGAGAGGATAATGTTCCAGAACAATTATTCCTTTCGGCGCCAGAAACTCGCCTAGAAAGATTATTTTTGGAAATTTCAGTGAATAAATAAGGAGTTTTGGGCTGAAATGTTCGAGAATCGTCTTCTTGACTCGGAAACTATTATGTAAAATTTCCGTAAAATTTTTTGTGACGGAAATCAGGAAATAGGTGTGGTTACCTGTGATAATGATTACATTGCACAACGATTGCGAATATTTCCGTACGTCTGGACTATTTGGATTTGTACGTACGAGAACTTACTTTCCGACGTAAAAAAAGAATTACATAAAGTTTTCATAAATTCTCATGAGCGAGACACCAGGAAATAGGTGTAGATGTCTGTGGAGATAATGATTGCATTGCACAACGATTGCAA
>JAQGCA010002178.1:0-14620 GCA_034698945.1 Protaphorura quadriocellata | reverse complement strand
GAAAATACCACATAAACAGGTATAAGCATTTTTAGATCACTTGGCAATTCTCACCACACCTGAGTACAGGGTAACGTGATAGTGTTGTAGCATAATTTTAGACGCGCCATACATCGGATGAACAGCATGTTCAGTCAATCATCGCAATCCCCCTTGGCAATTTTCACCACACCTGAGGACAGGGTAACCTGATAGTGTTTTAGCATAATTTTAGACGCACCATACATCGAAGAAATAGCGAAAGTTGAAGTTTTTAAAAAAAACTGTTACGTAGCACAACTGATCTAGATCTGACCCCAATCTTAATGTGAACTTAACCAAGCATGATTAAATTCGTCTTTAAACGGCATTAAAACGTAATAATCCGATGCAATACAAAAATTAGATATACGTAATTCGTAATTTGAGACAGAAAGTTTAGTTGTGAATTGTCACAAAATTCTTACCGTGTTTATTTTTTTTTCTTCGTTCATGCAAACCTGATTATCAGATTTATTTCGCGCGGACTTAGTAACTCAAGTAGACCATTTGTTTTGTGCTGTGTTGCCAATTCGTGTAGTGTTTTCATAATTTCCCTCAATTAGGTGGGGATAGGTTATATGAAAATATTGAAGCGAAAAGTTATAATGTACCCCATGGAGAAGAACTTTCCAACTAAAAGGTCACGAAAATTTTATTTTATAGCGCGGGTCCTCATTCTTCGCTTCAAGATTTTTGAATCACTTCTAATCAGTGGAATGGTTCAAAAAACATTCCTCTGCTAGACTTTCTTCCGGACTCCTGCGTGTGGGAACACTCTTTCCACCACTCTTAAACATAAGCTAAGCACCAGTGAATCCAAAGGAATGCGCATAACATTTTCCAAAAGAAGAAATCACTAACCTCGCATAGTATTATTAGCAGGATACCTTGCTTACACCAGAAACAGCGTAAATCTACACGAATTCTTGTTAATTCGCAATGTAAAATAACCTAATAAATTCATCTATTTACAAAAAATCCATCCAAATAATACAGTCAGAACAAAGAACTTGTACAGAAAGCTCGTTTGATTTTAAATCATTTGTTTTTAAATTTTTGAAACACTCACTCTTTACGGTTCACCAGAATTCTCTCCAAATCGTTGGTCGTCATTGTAATATTTAATAACACTTGAATCTTGAGTTTGTCCAGAAGAATCTTGTCGGGATGGAAAATGTGTCACGGTCACGTTCACAGCGGTGTTGGAATTATTTAGATAACTTGGTTCTGTTGATTCTGCTCCGATGGACGTCAATGCTGTGCTGAGTTTAAATTTTCGGTGGAATTTGGAATTTGAGTGGTCGATCCTTTACACTTTCTGAGATGCTCCTTCAATCTATTTGCCTTTGGACTCACCTTACGTCCACATTTAACACAAAAAGCAACAACAGTTTTTGAAGAGGTTGGATTTGGAACAGTGCGATATTGATTTCAAACTGGGTCCTTATAACGACCAACAGAACCAGATCGATTTCCCCGATCTTTTTTGACTTTCTGTTTTTTTTTAACACCACAATGGGACTCGGAGTCTGAGTTCTCCGATTCGCCTTCACTGTGCACAGGAGTAAAATTGTCACCATTGTCTTCTTTGTCGTAAACTGTCAGTGGTTTGAGCGGAATAAGAAAAACTAGGTTGTCGTTCTGACATCCGGTGCCGGTATCGAGTGGGTCATCGTCACGAGATTAAAACGAAGGCTCGGATTTCCTTTTAATCCGATTGCGACTTCCTGGCTTAGAGGCCGTGGGTTGGCTGCTTTGATTTCCGGTGATTCCTAATTCCAAAGAAACATCAAAGTCTGAAAAGGAAAAAAAAATGTGAGTTAAAATATGTGTCATTAGAGAAATGAATTATTGACAAGAAAACACTTTACCCACTTCTTATGGACGTCTGGGCCCCGTTTGAGAGATCTTTTCAGAATATTTCCTTATTTGGAATAAAAATATGGAGTTTACTTTTGTGAAAATTAAAATACCTGAATTGTGTGGCCGGAGATTTTTTATTAAGCAAAATTTCAAAATTTGATCGTTATTTCACATACGTTGGAGGGCATGACACGAAAGGAAGACCTAATAAGTAGCCTCCAAATGTATTTATTCCCTAAGAGGCCACTTTGAACGGAGTTCCTCCCTCGTGTCATGCAGTCCAGTGTACATATGTAAGATATGCCCTGCAGAGGTTTCGAATAAAAAAAATCTCCGGCACAAAATTAAAGCATTTTAATTTTCAGAAAAGTAAAGCTTAAATTTTTTACTCGAAATAACGAAGCCAAAAATCACAACGTGAAATATCTCTCAAATGGAGCCTAAAGTGGGTAGGGTCCTTTGATTTAGTGACAATTGCTATTTAAGAACGTTTAAAAAATTCAAAATAATAATAATAATAATTCAATTCAAGCACCGTTCTTCCAATTCAAGCGGGAAAATTCTTTCCAAATCCAGAAAAAGCTCTTTCTTCGTCATTATAATTAGTTATTTGCTATTATCAGTTAAAAAATTCAACTTGCGCTCTTGACATCATTTGGACAAATTATTTCAACATGTCAGCCAAACCAAACGGAAAGCATGGTTGAAAAAACGCTAAGGAAAAAAACGGGCTGACTTGCAGTTATCTGGTCACTTTTAAAAGTGGGTGAGCTGGTGCGGGTGCATGGGTGCGGGTGCGGGTGAGAGTGTGATTAATTATTACATCAATATTATATTAATTACTAGCAGGAAGCCCGTCATACTGACGGGTTAGAAAAGAACCTAATAGAATATATTACGGGGTACTCTCGGCCGGGTTCCTCCCGGACTTATTATTTACACTTATTTCAATTGGTTCCAAGCAAAAGAGAATATAACACTAACCGTTTTTTCTCATGTCCTCAAAAAAAACGGCATCAAAAGATTTGAACTACATTTTGTTGCTAAGAAACCCAAAATATTATCATCCCGACCGTCTCAATCCTTCCCCTAGTCGTATTCTCTTATTTCCTCAAAAAATCGTCCTCAAAACATTTTAACTACTATCTGTTGCCAAACAACATTAAAATATTAACATACCTATTCACCACAATTTGTAAACCACCCTGTTCTAAAGTGCTTTTCCTAACCACCTACACCTGCAACGTATTAGTGAATTTCCAGGTCAAATCTCGGTTTAAAAAAACGCTACTTTTAAACCACCCTGTAAGGTTTATTTTGTGATGATTCACCCTGCAGGGCAGTCCTGTCCTGTGTGCGTGAAATTCACTTGAAGAATTACGAGTTTTCATGAAAAGCTTTGCTACGATCCGATCGCTGTGCTTCGCTCGCTTAATAATAATTGAATAATTCATTCATCAACAAAAGCCTGCCGCGCCCGCACCCGCACCCATTCACCTATGCAACCCGCACCCACGGAGCCGCACCCATGCACCCCCTCACCAAATTTTAAAAGGGAACAGATTTTAAATTACTTATAATAATAAATGCAATATTCCTGCAATAATTCAGTTATAATTCATCCAAGCTTGCGTTATGCAACTATTCGGCACCGGAACTCCCGTTCGCATACGTACCCGCGAACCCGCACCCATGCACCAGCACCCGCTCACCCACTTTTAAAAGTGACCAGATAACTGCAAGTCAGCCAAGAAACGTATTTTTATTTTAACCGTGTTTTTTAAACTCACTGAAATTAAAAAAAATCCATTCTTCCAAAATCGTCCTCCGTTTTTCCTCCAAGTCCAATCGAATCTGATATTCATCCAGTTTATTCTCCAAAGTTTCAATTCGGACCATAAAAGTGGCAGTCATTCTGGATTTTTTCAGTTTTTAATCAATTTTAAAAATTCCAGGTAAAACAGAAATCATTGACAATTAATTATTTGTACAACTTGCCTAGTCGCTTCCAATCCACGTTCACGGAATATTTATTAGAACAACCAAGTACACAAGAAAAATTAAAATTTTGTACGAACGACTAATTTGAATTAAAATGTCAAAATAAATGGGATCCAGAAATTCCAACTACTTTCTAAAATGAATAATTTAAATGTGAAGCCGCTGTCGCGCCTTTTCATCACAAAGAAATAATTTAGCTCTGGCCTCACCCGCCTGTCCTCTTTAACCCCAGACCAAAGCTGTATGTCTTATCGACTTCTGCATTGATTTTCTTACATTCCGGACGCAACGATATTTGATGAGACTGTTCAGAATGAACTATTGTGAACAAGAGTACCATGTTTGTTGAATCATGACTGTTAAATCAAAAATGAGCCAGGGTTGCCAATGTACGCATGTTCTTTAATTTAATTGTAATTAATAATAAATTATAATTTAAAATGACTCTCATGACGAATAGAAATTATTATTAAACGTAGTAATTGTAATATTTGTAATCAAAAGGTTTTGAGTCTATTTGAACAAAATTATTTTCAGGAGGAACTTGCTCCGGAAAACCTTGGTGAGGGTTCGCACCGAAAAACACACACTTTAGTGAATATTTTTGATTAATGTTGCTCCTACTTAAGCCTTCCACTTTCAAGCTGAAATCTAACCTCCACCCATCAGAATTGAACCTTCAAACCCATCACAAACTGTAATATCCCCATTTGCTCAGGTTTATCACGTCCGTGGGAACAGGCATGTCATGCGCACCAGCTAAGCAGTGGAAATGACGGTTGTTTTAAATGAGGGGCAGATGAGGGTTTGACTTGGAGCTTGAAAGTGGGAAGGTTTAAGTGCGAACAACATTTCAAATAATTTTAAATCAAAACACTTTGAATAAAAGTCTATGTATAAGACTGGACATCACAGGATTCATTTTATTATATTAAGCATCATCACAAAATAATTCGACATTGAAGGAAATTTATTTTCGAACATGGCGTCCGATCGATCGTTACATTGAAAATATTAAATTCCAGGAACTGAAATCCCAAATTATTTTTCTAATTACCATACAAATACTTGATTTCATATAAGATAACCTCATGTGGTCTTGGTAATTCCACCGGTGATCCGGGTAGTGCGTCCACTGGCAAATCATCCGCTGATATATGTAGCCGGATGCCGGAGCCACACTAAACACTTGAAACATACTTGCGATGAAGAGAAAGAGTTCATATCTGGCCAAAGTCTCACCAATACAAGCCCTCTTCCCAACAGAGAATGCAACAAAGCCTTCGTGTGTCTCAAATTGTCCTACTGTCTCCTCAAAATTCACCTCGAGCCACCCCATAACATCGTTCTAATATTACATTGCAGCCTTCAGTTGTCACAAGGGAACCCCTTAAGCTGTATGGCACAAGATTTTGAAAGGAGTTAGAAAAAAAACGATATTTTTTGAAAATTTTGTAAAAAATCAAAAAAAAAATTCTCTCCAGAATTTTTAATTTCTTGAAAATTTTCGTAAATTTTCAAAAAAAAAATTTTTTTTCTAACTCCTTTCAAAACTTGTGCCATACAGCTTGAGGGGTTCCCTTGTGATAACTGAAAGCTGCAATGCAAGTAATGTTAGAACGATGTTATTGATTGGCTCGAGGTGAATTTTGAGGAGACAGTACTTTATTCAAGAATCTGACTGGCCGATAAGTAAGTGGATCTCATCATACTTTTTCATTAAAATGTCGTGCATAAGTATTTCCTGCGATGATTATGTGTCCTTTGGGACTGTAAATCCACCCAACTCCACTACTTTCATTGTATTCCGGAGTCTCATTGGAACGAGGGTTAAATTGAGAATCAAAGTATCTCATGGATCACGGCCTCTGTGTACGGCATGTTTCGGCGATCACTCAAGGAAGGAAGTCGACTTTTCCTTACGACTCTCTGGATTTCCGCTTGGAGATTTGGAATTGTGGGTATTTGGAGAGATACAAAATTGTCCATTGGAGGGTTGTGCTCGTTGTCTCCGCCCCCGCAGAAAATAAATCAAGAATAGAGTACAGGAGTGATTTATCTGTTATAAAAAAATTAGACATGGAAAATTGTATTTGCAGAAGTTGGCCTTGACTCAACATAGATGGCGTATGTATCTGGTTTATCTCATAAGGGAACCTTTTTAATTGAACCCCCGACTCTAATTGGCAGGGCTGGGTGATTAATCGATTTTACTGAGTAATTAAGGATTGAGGATTAATCATTGTGAATTAAGATTAAGGATTAATATTTTCATGCCACTATTTTCAGGGATTGAATTAATCCGGTATTGATCAACTTCAAAAAATCTCTCGGATTAAGGATTGAAATTAATTAATGCGGATTAATAACGTGATTCAGGATTAACTATTAGAAATAATGATTTAATTAATGTATCAAAGTATTCGAATTAAGAATAATTGCATGCAGCAATTGTCAAATTTTGATGGCAAATCATAAATTTTCAGGATCCATTATTTAACGGTATGAGATATACTTCCTATCGCGTTTACTTGTCAATGCACAAAAATATGACTGTTAATTCGCTTTAAGTAAAACGAGGATGTTCAGCATTTCGGCTGACAGACGTCTACATTTTGGAGATCATACCACCAAAGGGTGGATCAATTGGTGCGAAAGAAGCAATAGATATTTTGAATTTCACAAACATTTTGCATAAGTCGTGTATTTGATATGCGTTCAGATCAGTAGAGGGGTCGTCGAAATACGTCAAACATTTCTAATATCTAGTTAGTTAGTTAATTTCTTTTATTACCGTCAACAATTTCAGTTCGCACTGTCGTCAACACGCAGACCCGGCTTTGAGCTATCAGAAGAAACAAATCAGATCATTAAAGGTCAGTAATTGGGGAAGAAAAAAATATTAATATTCCACAAACATGCATTGAACATTAATCTCGATTCAAATAATTAATCACGATTTGAGCAATTGATCATGATTAAGGATTAGTATTGAAATCCGGATTGGATTAATGATTAATTTTTAATATCTGAAACATCGGGATTAATGATTGGAATTAGTTAATGTAATTTGGGGTGCCGGGATTTGCGAATAAGGATTAATTAATCCTAATCCGGAATAATAATCCTTAATCCACAATCAGGATTAACCCAACCCTGCTGATTGGATATAGCAAAGAACTTCGCGGAACTCAAAATTTTGATGAAAAAGAATTCTGTGATGCATCTAATGGGGACCCATCGACATTTACGCGGAATCAAAATCGCCGGAAACAGTATACATTTTAACACACGAATCAAGAAAGAATACCGCACGAAGGGCACGGCTAAAGATCCCCCGTCAGAATTGGCTCAGCTTTGGATATGTTGTAGCCCTCTACCTCCTGAACAATGTTTGTACAGGTCCCAACACGAAAGTTCAACTCGGTGACCTCCAGAGGTCACCAAAGTTCGACCCCCTGTCCCCTCATTACCTAAAAAATGACCCCTGCAAAAGTTGTTCCACTCATTAAGACAAGCAACGTTTTCCTCTACCACTTTTCTCTGCGGTCAACCCCCGAGGTCACAGGTCTGTGTCAACATCACGGTCACGATTCAACAGATTGACCTATAACCTCAGGGATTTTCCGTAGAGAAAAATGGTAGAGGAAAAAGTTGCTTGTCTTAATGAGTGGAACAACTTTTGTAGGGGTCATTTTTTAGGTAATGAGAGGACCGGGGATCGAACTTTGGTGACCTCTGGAGGTCACCAGAGTTGACCTTTCGTGTTGGGACCTGTACAAACATTGTTCAGGAGGTCAAGGGCTACAACATATCCAAAGGTGAGCGAATTCTAACAGGGGGTCTTTTGCCATGCCCTTCGTGTGGTATTCTTTCAAAGAGGGAAACTCATGACTTTTCTCCACAGAAATTTGAAGCTTGGATAAAAAAAGTACTTAATTTGTGCAGACGACTTTTAAAATTTGTCATGTTAGGGAAACCCATTTTGGTGTGGAAAAGTGAATGGCGGGTCTAGATCGGAGCTTCAATTGAAAAGGTTCCCTTCTCAGTATTTTCTGAAACTATAAAACGGGCGTACTTCCTTGTGCTTTGCAAATACTGGAATTAGGGTCTTCAGTTTTATGAATTTCCTCCAAATAAACGTCTAAGAAATTCCTTGGTTGTCCATCTTGAAACTTAGCCTCAATAGGTTTTTTTTTAAATTCCAAAATTGGGAAAAATACTTGAATCAATTTATCAAAGCCGGAGAGCTCTGGAGCAATTCTTGCAAGGATAGGATACATTGCTAATCAATGCACGCATGTTCAGTTGCGATGAACTCCTAACATATTAGACGACATTATTCTTTTATTTGCATTCCATTCTATTTATTTAATAGTCAATTACGTACGATGCGAGATGTCTGATCGCAATCTGTAGTTCCGGCTCATCTTGTTTGAATCGTTCTCCAGCAACGATTGTCCAAAGGGCACTGAGGACTGGAGCATTGAACATATTGTGTGGATATTCCAATACATTCCCATACATTTTCCTCATAATTTCAACCAAATCTTTAATTTCTTCATGGACAATCCAATCCGTCCATAGATTTCTTCCCAATTCCAAAGTCACGGAGTGTCCGGGGAATAAATCTTCGTTTCTCAACCCATTTTGGAATTTGGATCAGAACTACACCTGTTCAATACATTCCAAAAAAAAACTTCCAAGAAAAATCAGAAATTCCGGTAAAAATTAAAATAAAAGTATTCGTTTTCAATTTTTAAGCTACACATACATGGAGTAATTGCAAATTAATTCTAACCGTCTACCTCTCCATCACTCTTAGCTTTAAACATGGGGAAGTGTGGACGGCCGGAGAAATTTAAGTCGTTGAATGCGGATTTAATTAATTTCGCGTCATTCATTGATGACCGCGTCATCTACATTAATATTAATAAAATCATTATGAATAAAAAATGCCATATATATATAAAATGTTATCAAATGGAAACAAAATTTTACGGGAAAGATCCCATGTCAATGGGGAAAACTAGTCCACATTTTCTAGACCAATTTATGAGCGTATTATATAGCTTTGGAGTGGACCAAGTAAGGGCAAATGTCCGAGTAGAGGAATTCCCCATGGTCCTGAATCACAAATATATAAGAAAAATTAATATTAAAGTATTAGGAAGTTGCTCAAAGAAGTGACAATTTTTATTGTTACCTGGTGGGTAGTTCTTGGATCTGGACTATTTTCAAAATATATTAGGACAAGAATTAAACTCATTTTTGAAGTTGAGTCTTGTGAGTCTGAATCAAAATTAATGGAATTGAGATCGGGGCCTCAGTAAATGTGTACGAAAAACGGTGTGATAAAGATATTATTGAACAACTGCATAGAACGAGATGGGATTTCCTACACCCCAGGCAGAGTTCCCGTACTCTTTTTTTATACCAATAATACAAAGTCCAGCCAAGGCCAAGTGTTTTGCTATGGACATAAATAATGAAACACATGACTGTATTTTCTGTATTATTATGAATGAAGGTCAGTAATTGCCTTTGAAAATGTGGGCATGGGTTCCAATCGTTGAGTCTTTTTAGCAATTACTATCCGACGTGTGGTCTGCACTCGAAACAATTTAATTTAGAAGAGAAAATAAAAAATTCTCCTACCATAATTAAATTATTTTAAATATTTAATGGACGAATTTAATCATTAACTGCAGACATTTTGCAAGTAATTGACAGTATTTACTCACAAAATTAATCCAATTAATTAATTAGCAATAAAAATCAAATATTAAATTACAAATATGATTAACAGCTAACACTCACGTCTATTAATCAAAATGCTGAACTGCACAGGGGAATGTTGAACTGACATTGGAGACAATTAATAATTTGTTATCAATATTACTTATAAAATTGACCGCGGAGAAAAAATTTGTGGTGTGGTCAATATTATTATAAATTTCTCACTCATTCCCGTCATGTCTCCGTCCACCATAACCTTTGAACACAAGGGATTCCAAGACTGGGAACTTCATTCCATAAGACGGAGACACATCCCCAGCATTTAATCTAAATTTAGCCAAATTCACTTCCAGAACTTCTATATTCTCCATGATTGACGTGAATATCGACCCATACAGCCACGAATCATTTTGATGGGGTTCAATATTTTTCTCATCTCCTAAAATCAATTTCTTCAGGGTAGAATGATGTGATTGGATTATTATTGGAGGCCAGAAATATTTGTTAGGGTCAGAAATATCATTTAATTCAAGAGTTGTGAGATGCCAATCTAACTCTGTCTTCAAACAAGAAATTATTATTATTGTCAAAATGAGCATTGTCGATACTTAAAGAGGTCAATGACCCATTGAGTTTCGGTTCTAGAGTATCCATAGCATTTACGAATGTTAATAAGTGTCTGGACGGATTGATATACAATGTTGTCAAGCTTGGGGCCATGGCAAGGGTTTCTTTCACGAATTCAACCGAGTAATTCACTCCTTCCGGTTCCAGAATTTTGATACTGGTAAATTTTTGAAATTGTGGAAGTGGACAAATTGAATCCGAATTATTAATGAATCGAACAGAAAAGTTCAATGATTCTAAGTTTGGAGTGGCCAAGAATGCAGCGCTCACACTTCAAGTATACGTACAAACTTTAAACAGACTAGCTGACGTTTTAGGATCGACTCGTGGGTAAAAATATTCCCCAAGTCCAAGAACCTTTGCACACGTAATTCGTCAGTTCGAACCGAAGCTAGGGTTTCTCGATTTACTTCTCTAAAATAATATAACGCGGTAGACTAATACATTATTCTAGCGAGTCATTATTATTACTCAAATACTTTTTGGATAGCTATCGAAGAAATTGGATATCTATTCAAGAAAAATCAGATTCTTTCTTAGGTTTTCGGTGGAAAACAATCAAGGAATAGCTATCGAAACAATCTGATATCCATCAATAAGAATCGGATTGATTGATTGTTATAAAAAAGTCATGATTTTTGTTAATCGATTTTGACCGACTTTGTTACGAGGGAACTACTTTGGGTGTAACTCAACGATTTGACCCAAACTTTTTTTTCTGAAAGACCTTTGTCCGAAACCCTCGAAAATGTTATTAGCTCGAGCAACTCAAAAGTCAATTTTTAAAAAAAGTTCGAATATTTTTAGAAAAAGTGCAAAGAGGGGACTTTTTATTCTCAAGATTTTAGCGCTTGGGATATAGTAACATAACATATAGAAGCTAAATACACAGAGTATTATTTATTTATATATCGACACAAGACGCATAATAAATTAACGCTACGCTACGACACGGTCCATTCACCTTAAAATATTTTGTTTTGTCTGTCTCATTTTATTTTGTATCTTTTATATGGCGTACGTCGGAAAGGAGAGCCGAGAATGACTATTCAGTGTAATGATTTCAATGTAGGAGGCGGATTAATTCCACTCATATAGATAAATATACATTTGCACTTGGGCCTTTATAGGTATTATTATATATTTCCAATTTTTTTTAAATATACTTCAGCTTCGCGCTTATCATAAATAACCTTGTATGTAATTCTAAAAAAATAGAATAAATGAAAACATTGTCCGTTCTTTATTCCCGAAATAATTTATTTCTAAAATATCTTAAAATATTACTAGTACATAGATTTACATCTGCAGATAACCTTAGAGGTTCTGGCGCGGGAGAACGTTTGGATACCCGCAACAAGCAATACCATCGATTCTGGCTCAAAATGCGATGGTCTCCGATTCTGACAAACAATAATTCGATAAAAGAAAACAATTTGTGGGATGGGGGTCCAGTGAAAATATCGTTTTTATTCGAAAATTTACATCCAGTGACTTCGTGTCAAATATATTTAACAGAGAACGAAGAGTTAGCCATTTTACGCTTTCGAAATTCGTCCGACGCCTTGTCGCGTTCTTGACACATAATGCGTACCTATTTGTTTTCCAAAAGACCACCCGTTTCGGATGTAAGTGAAAGAACCGCAATGTTATGGTCGTAAACGAGAATGTAAACGAATTGGCAACACCGCAAAATTGAAGTCAACCTTCGCCCTAGTCAAAATTTAGATATCAACATTGAGAAACAAAACAATAATTCTGTTCTCGAAATATTTCAAAATTTCTCGTAACATTTTTAAATTAGGTTCCGTCTCATATTTTATCAATTCTGAGGTCTTTTATATCCGCATCACTCACAATGAAACCTGGACAGTTAAACGTACATTCAAACGCTTTATCTAATTCTACAAATACTAAACGGGACATGAAGAATTCAGAGATGGAGACAGGAAATGATGGCAATCAACCCTCGGACCCGACCCTCAAGGTCAGGCAGACCCTTCACCACCACAACTTGAACAAAGAAACAAAGATTCTCCAGCATCTTCAAATGTAAACAAGGATTCAGTAAACTTTCATAGTATTAATTATAATGAAATTTTGGATAAATTGAATCCTAAATCTTCGATTGAAATGGCACTTGAAGGCTTATCTACCTCGTCTTTCGCTTATCATGAACATTGCCAGTTAAATAGCACGTTCAACTTATCTCAATATACTATTAATAAAATAAAAGACACTGACCCTAACCTGGATACTCTAATCGCATAATTAAATTGAATATATTTCATAATGGATCGTTCATAATGGAATACAAACGAAAATACGTAGACTACAGTTTAGGAGTTTCTGACCCTGACTTCATCAATTTTCTTAAAAGAAAATTCAAGTGAACAATTTCAGCTTGGACAAATTTTCAAAACTGTTCCCAACGAAAAGAAAAGATATGATCGTAATAGTGTCAACAAAATACCTTGGCCTGAAACAAAGAAAGCACTTAAATTCTAAATTCCAGAAAACACGAATACGATTTTATCTCCAATTTTTTTTGACAATTACAAAGCTGTTCCACAAGCAATTTGTCACATTGCTCTACTAGTCCGCCAAGATTCACATTTCACTTATTATGATACTGTCATGAGTCGGAAATTGGGAAATAAATAAATAGTTTATTAATAAGCATGACGTGAGTGCACTCATGTTTATGTGTGCACTCGCGACAATAAATTAGGGTACGAGTTGACACTTTTAGTGTTGTACGGGTTTAACGGGCAGGAATCTGACACTCAAGCGAGTCTTGAGAGTTTTTGGATTCCTGACCTTTAATCTCATGGGTCCGTGAGAAAGACGAGAGAACTCTGTTCTCAGAAATTAAGACTATTCGGCATTTGTTTAGTTTTAAGTTTTATGACACAAAGGGACAGAGAAAATTAAGGAGGGGCAGTCAGTCACTGGGGTCCAAACCAAACGGTTTGAACTAAAATAAAGTCCAGAAAACATGACAAAGAAAAGTAAGAATTGTGTATGTGTTAATTCATTTCACTCCACTTTACATCATGACTTCGGTGTTCAATGAAAACCACAAATGATATAATCTGACCCGGACTTCGGGGTCACCATATTGGCGCGGTCGGTAGGATTGACACCGCTGGGTCAAACGCTGACCCTATAACCGGACAACGAACCAGTGAAAAGGGGTGATGTGAGAAAATCCCGGAGTGTTTTGGGTGTGTTAGTTTGCCAATCAAAAACTTTACCGGACCCCACCCTGGAAAAAGTGACTGACTCGGATTTGATGTGTTAATGAATTAAAGACTCGGACTTGATTCATTTATTTTTATTCTGGAGTTGAGACGTTTGTGTTGTTTCCATAGTATCCATGAGTTGCTTAACGCCGCAGAGCAGGAGCTCTCACTTTTTGGTCAGGACCGTGAAGTTCTGACCCTAGTACGGTCATTAAATCATGCTTTTTCGAACATATTTTTATTTAGTAGATGGAAATTCATTGTTCAAGTAGTGACCAGAATATAAAATTCCAAAATACACGCCGGAGGCTCTGCCCAAAAATTTACACAATCGGTCAATTAGTTGAAGAATTTGAAGATTATTATTTGAAAAATTGAACTTTTTTTTTGGAGTGACCGAAATATTAAATTCCAAAATTCCCGCCGGAGGCGCTGTCAAAATTTTGGAAACACCAAAACCAAATAGAAATTTTTGCAACAAAAACTTTAATTTGAAATGGCTGACGGGTGACTCCGGACTTCACAAGGTAACGTGTAAGGAGGGTCACCCTGCTATATGCCCTGTCGGATATGTATCCTTAGCGGTTCAGTGTCCACAGTTCACTGACTTATGTGTCTCACCGTTAATTCCACCATGTTGTGGATTCTTGTATTGGAATTTGTTGTTACCTCTTGCTCATTGTATATTTTATCTAGGCGCCCGCCTCGTAACTACGGATTGGTCATTTTATGTCTGCATGTGCGACCGACGGTTTACATGCTGTTTACTGTGTTTTGTATATTTACTATAGGAAGGAGCGCTCAACTCAACCATCCGCATCTTTTCCCTTTTTTGATACGCGGAGTGCAAGTACAGATAGGGTTACAATCTAGTTTCAGTGGAGTCTGTAGAAAAACACACGGCTGCCATTCAAGCCATCATAAACTCAAATTGAATAGTTAATAATGGAAGTGAAAACTTGAACCGATTATTGGAAGAATTTGACAAATAACAAGAGGGTTTGGAGTTCGTCGAAATTCAAACCGATAGAATTGCATAAAATTTAAGATAAGAAAACGAAGGAAGTCATGACACGATATACTGCAAAATTAGCCCGACAGGTAACTTTTCGTTGATTTTTTTT
>JAQGCA010002177.1:0-14634 GCA_034698945.1 Protaphorura quadriocellata | reverse complement strand
AGGATAGTCAAACTGGTCAACCGAGAAAAACACAGGTAAATGGCCATGCTAGTTTGTTGTTTCACCAGTCCTTAAGTATTCAAGATGGATAAAATATTCAAGGGTCACTTCTATTTCTGAGGTTATCAACACGGTCGTTTTCTCATTCTAACTTTCATTTAATGAAGAAACTTCTCGTTATAGGTCCGTACGGCTCAGTGGAGAGGACGATTCATTTATTAAGTACAATTATTTTTCATAACCCGGGAAAATAGTTTGCTGAGGTAGTTCTGTAAACCTTGGCATTAATTTGCATACAGGAAGAAATTAATGAGATGCATACACTAGGGAGAGTTGGTCTGTCATGAGATTGTCTATTACGCTCTTTGGTATTCGTCGACTAGTTGAAGAATATGGTATTACAATTTACAAGTGCAACATAACTCAGTACTGTTCAAATTCGAACTATCCGGGTTTAAATTGTTGCAAGCTGGAGAAATTCTTAGGGTTGACTGAACTATTATACAGTTCCAATGAAGAAGCTTTCCTAGTGAAAATAAATAGTATTTTATACTCAACGAGCCAAAAATACATATTAAATCGAATATCAGATTTACGATACACGTTAACACACTCCCGGATATTAGATTCTTAGCACTTTTCAAATGATTCATTTTCAGCTTGTACCCGTTCACTACTGTGTAATCATCATCCATATCCTTGATTTATTAAATTTTTGCGCAGTTATCCCTAGACGTCCAGACCTGGGTGGGTTACTGTAGTACTATGTTCTTGAATTCATGTCGTGCACTTAGGCCTTCCGCGTCATATAAAGGATTCCAAATGGGCATTAAACTGTAATCCAATGAATGGATGACGACGTAGGCGTGAGAGTCTCCAAACTCAAACTCAGGGAGTGTAAAATATATAGAATTGACAGATTTCGTATCAGAGAGGAAAGAAAGTTAATTTTAGGTACACCTACGCGAAACTCGAATTCTACCCCGAAGTCGGGTTCAATTGAAACACTGCTACATACACCATGACGCCACCGCCATCATGATCATGTAAATCGTCCACTCGAACTCCGGCTTCAGCCGACTAGAGACTGAAAGACGACGAAAACCGTTCAGTCCAACATCATTACAATTGACTGTGACGGTGACTGTGGCCCAAGTCTGTGTTGTGATGTCGAGCCGACAATGCAATAAATCCCAATGTGCTTTTTGGGATTCACAGCAATTAGATGTGGGCAGGGAATGATGACTATAACAAATACTTTTATACATGCTCAGCACGTAACACTACATGGCTGGGGGAAAGATCTTTGGAGGAAACCCGAGAACCGTACCTCTAATATTGTTCCCTAATTGAAATAAAGTCAACCTTTGACAGTATGGGAAGTTTTCTCCAAAAATATGCGTGCGTTTAGATTGATCTTGGATAGGTTGTGGAATTTAAAGCTGAAGCGCGTGTAAGTATATAAGTGTAAGTGTACCCTTTAAATTGAGTCCAAGGAGACGACGACGACACGAGGGGTACTTGGAATACAATGGAGTAAAGAGATGAAGAGGTCCGTCCGCCTCAAATAAAAATAAAAAGATCTTCTTCCCAGGTAATAAGGAGAAGAATGCTCAAATAATTTTATGCCTCATCACTTCTTCCTCCACTTGCCGCGTCGTCGGAATGTTTGGTCCATCCATTCTTTCCTGAACTAGCATTCACGGGCATTCGGGTTTAAAAAAAAAACATGTTTAAGAGAATGAGAGCTGAAGTCGTAGCTCTTTCACTCGTATCATCATTCTCATTAAGACGAACGGACCCACGGATCAAGGCAAAGGATTTGAATTTCTGGACTGCAATTACGTGTACACAAATCCATGCCATGTGCGCCCAATGACTTCGCTGACCAAAAAAGAATTGAGGAGATGAACCACGGTATGCATTCTTCCATGGCACGCATTGATGGAAAGACTAAAGGCCGCAAAAAGCTATTACAGAGCCCTTTAAACGAAGGACCCCAAGGGGCCACCGTGCACGAGAGACCCGCCCTGGGAAATATTTCATTCGTAATGTACTTGATTATTATTCAAGGGAGAGTCAATGCGGGCGGAATGCAACACATTCATGGTTCCAGTCAGATCAGAAAAACTTGAGAAAATTTTAACACCTAAGGGTCGCTCGTGCTCTGATCCCATACATTCTATATTCCTCCCATTAAGGATTTTCCTCAAGATATTCTGAGTGAAATATTGAATTCTGGAAAAATGTGGAACGTTTCAGAGTTAAGGAAACATTGTTTTTCCGCTCAAACTCATATTGCATTGCCCATTCCCTGCTTTCTCCTATCAAGACACATGTACAATATCATTGCAATATCATACAAGATATTTTAGCAGATACAGGTATGGTGTAGCCAATACGCACATGGAGAGTTAATTAATAGTAAGAGTAAATCTGTCTTCAGGAATAATCTCCGAATTAACCCTCCGGGGGTCCTGAGGTGTAGTAATATGAAGAAAGATTAATTTACGAGTGTGCAAAGCATTAATTTGGCTGGTCGGTGTGAAAGGGCTAATAATGCCACACTCAGTGCTCGAGGTTGGTCATTCCATTTAAGTCACTGAATTGAATGGAATCAGACATACATGTACTCACACATAGTCCAAGTCCATTGGAATAGGGTTGGGTGAATTGAATTTCCTTTTATGAATTTAATTTTCTTATCACTGGAGATCCGTGTTATGCAATCCGTACTCACAACACACAACACAAGCAATGTATGTCATATTTAAGATAATATTTCTTTCTCTTGTGAATTATTTTTTGTAGGGTTGAAGGTTGTTCTTCCGTCTTGTCATTTAAGAAACCAAATTGAGGCAATGGAATACGCAATCCCTCATCGTCACAGTGGTGGGCTGGCCAAAAACCTTGCTCTTGACTGACCGAAGATTCTATAATGTTACCCATTACACAGCAATATCTATGCTAATGTGACACATAGTGCTATGTTAATGAGCATACAGTCATTTAATCAATTGAGATGAATGAGGCGTAAAATGCATAATAAAATCACACACACATATAGCACATAACAATATGTTTATATGTCTGCCATCTCATAACGATTCATTCCAAACGACTTACCTTCCTCCATTTTTCTACAATGGCAAATTGAGAAGAGTCTTGGGAATTATGAACGAGGGAGCGAATGACGTCTTGACAAGTGGTTGACTTGTTGATCCCGCTGACCAATTTGCAATCCGTGCCAATCCAGAAAGGAACTTTTTGGTGATCCACACCCGCCCCCATCATCATCTCTTGACCGTCAGGGTCCTCTTCTCGTACAAACTCAAAAAAGTCCTTCTCGTGGGTTGTTGGACTGGGCTAGAGATAAATAGAAAGATACAAGTTAAAAAAGACATTTAACGAGATGACCATGAACGGCGAAACAACATCAGCAGAAGAAAGCAGAGCCTTGAAGATGTGTTTCATTTTTAAAAATGCATTGCAACTCTGGACCAACGAATCGGATTACTACATTGCAATGAACGGCAGCAAAATCATTTTTGCCTTCCAGGCATTCCCGACTTATACACTACTCTTAATATAATATAATAAAATAGATGTACTGACTACGAGCACCCTAACATTACGTGGACCAAATCTGGTTTGGCTCGTCTGCCCTAGTCTACAACCACATGATACACGAACAGGTACTTAAAGGAAAAATGTCTCAGATATACTCTCAGCTCTCATCTTTTTTTGATTTAAAAAAAAATAAGAGTTTTCCGAAATGAAAAGTCGGCATCCTTTCATCTGAACAAACAGTTATACAGTTCTCGGGTATATTGCGTCTAAGCCATGTCCGACCGTGGAACCCAGCACTGCGTCCCAGCCATAACTTTTCACATGTGTTTTCATTCCTACCCTTCGTGGCCAGAGAATCTCTGGCACCGCAATATATTTCTTCGCAGGCAACAGTGACCGGTTCAATCTAATGTTAATCCGATTCGGACCAAAGGATTACTTAAACTATTAATTTCTGGGGCGACGTTTGTTTCAAACGGATGTGTAAAGAGTTGAGGCATTTGTAGGCAGATAAATTTGTTGTACTTGAAATTATTTCACCGCATTTCTCCTGCAACACGTCATTACATATGAACTTTTTGACAAGGTATGATTTTTAGAAGCATTTAACATGTACACAAATTCTGCGAAGATAATTTACAAGGTACTCCTTTTCCGTGTTAGAGAAAACTAATTTAGCACTACCTTTCCTCGGAACGTAAGGATTTCTGATACTGTGCTTCCAAGAGGTTTTTAGCCAACACTCGTGCGGACTTCTAAAAGTATTTCGAAAGATATAGCCTATCAACTCTAATAAAATGTCTGACTAGTGCACGTTGAGTTGAACAGAAGAATATTCTGGTTTCTAATAACAGACGGACAGAACTGAGGAAAAATTTTATATTTCAATTTGTGCTTGGTAAGGTGATAAGTTTTGTGACTTGTCCGTGTTTCTTTGGGTATACAAAAATGCTGCTTATTTCAGTTGTGACATTTTCAAGTTGGAGCCAAGAGAGCCGATTACATCATGATTGACGAGAGCGCAAAGTTTTTCTGAAAGTTCGTTGCACACCTTGAGATTATTCGTTGCGTTGAAAGCAATCCTTTGTAATTTGTTGATCACGAGAATTTTTATAAGTTCTCCAAATGTCGTCATTTGTCATTCCTCAGTTCAGTCAAATCAGAAAACGCTGTTCATGTTACTTCGTGAAGTAATAAATTCAGGCTTTGAAATATACTCTTCAGTTTGTCTGCACCGTACTACAAACTAGGAAATAGCTTGGCAAGATAGATCTAATTTAAACCCATCAGACGCTTTCGATTATTTTATTGAAAGAATCGCAGTTTTGCTTTGTCGGAGTTTAAAATGGTGAAATAAGAACGCGATAAGGAAACGAAAAAGGCAAATAAGGTGGAACCAAAAATCCAAATACCGTAACTTGTTACGTACTGTGATCATTTCGTATTACGTAAATGTTGGACTCTGATGTAATGTGAAGTGACTCACAATTGTTTTCCCCGAAAATATTCGATCTTGGCCCTTCAGTATGCAATTTCATAGCTGCCAATTATCTTCAAAGTCGAATTGCGAGGGAATGTATATTTCTTATAAGCAATACAAGGGACTGACTAAGGTCTGTCGTAATTTATCAGTGAAGCTCAACTGAATCTCGTCATGTATCTTAGCGTACATAATTGTGTCGGTGCACTGCCATGGAGTGGCTATTACCCTGTCGTCTTGAAAGAGTTTGCAGGAATTTCGTGAATCTTACACATTATATTATTTATTACGTGTACGTGTAACATGTATACCCGAATGCACACAAAACTCTCATATTCGATCTTGTCAGAGAAAGAACATGTGATCAGTTTGGTTTGGCCATCAAGGAAACGAAATACGAATTGCGTGTGCGATAATGATACTTGAACTTGCTATCAAATCATCGCAATTAACCTTCATTATCCGATTCTAAACCCATGATGTGGAGAAGAGTCGCAAATTGAAAGAGAGTCAGGTCGGAGCGCCAAGGGAAAAATTTACTCGCACTTTTCTTCAGTCTTGTAGAAATAAGCAGTTATTCCTTTATTTCCATTAAATAATTACATTTCTTCTGTCTAAAGTATGTACATTACAATCTTTTAATTTGCAACATTAGATCAAACAAGAATGCCAACTTCTGGTAACTAACGAGCCTTTTGTCATTAATTGCATGCAATGCACTCCCGATACACGAACAATATTATCAAAATCTATTCAATGGTTCGAGGATGTTGAAAATTTCAAATTGTGTTTAGACTAAGACTAATGTGAACATATCCCGGAATGTTTCGAATACACTTAAATAATGCATTTCCTTTGTCCTTACTTATCATTAAATTCACAACAATTTTTTCCAAAATCGTAGTTGTGATGCGGAGATTACCTTCCTTGGCAAAAATCAAAATCAAATCAATACGGAGGTAATCTCTGTTGACCATTTACTCAGTCATTTCGATTTCCACCGACGATATAGTTTCTACACGATATTGGTAAGTTCTCTAAATAGATATTCTAAGCGAGAAAATAAAATCTTTTAAGTCTGAAACCCTTCTGCTTTCTTACTTACTGGTACACATGAGAGTCAAGGATAAATCTAAATGGTATACCTATTTATTGTCTTGTGGAAGATCGTGTCCGTGTCAGAATGACAGGATTGTGATTTATTTGAATGCACACTTTCCTTCACGCGTATTTTGTAAAAATAGCTTTTACGGAGAAAGCTGGATCATTCCCCTTTTTGTCTTTATTTGACAGGTTAAACTTTCACAGAGCTTTCAGAAGACTGGACGGTGACCCTGAGTCGTGTTAAATACATTGATTCTCTCACTTGTTGAACACAAATTACCATTAGTGAACAAACGAGGACGGACTGCTGCAAGCTGGTCTTGGTCGGCCTAAAATAACTTCATGACAGTCACGGAATTCAAGGTGGATGTATGTACAAAGTGCTTGCACCACGGAAGGTATACAAGGCAGCTCAAGAAGTCATGTTGCATTTATTGCATGTCTTATTATTATATATCCCTTTTCAATGCAATTCATGTTTATTGAGGTAAAACTTTCGAAAGTCTTTTTGGGGAAATTCAACCCAGTACTTTTTTGGCTACGCAAGCAAAGTAACCAAAGAAATCCTTATCCTCATGATTGACTCTTTCGCACTCTCATTCACACCTCACTGGGTTTAAGGTAATTTATCTATCACTATCACCATTGTCTGTACATTTCAAGTCAATACTTTAAACAAGGTATTATTTAAATGATCTTTTACTTCCTACAATGTTACTTTGTAGACTAACCAGAATGAACAAATCAATCAACACATGGATGTAGGGTAAGAGGTTTAATGTAATATATTTGTCAATCCAAACAGCCTTAGAAATCGGAATCATGGAACTTCTGCTAATATATTCTAAAAAAAAATTTCTTTAATTTTGGATCTGAAAATCTTCTACATTTCTTTCAAAATATTTCTTAATTTTACGAGTTTAATGGGTTTGTATTCCAATTTCTGGTAAAACATCCAGATGTCACATTTGACTTGAAGACGCATCGGAAAATCCCCACATCATTTCCTGTTACACTTTTTGAAAGCTGATACGAAGACGTAAATTATTGATTTGTTGAGTAATCAAACTTGAAAAATCTCATTTGGCCAGAAAATCAATACTTTGACTGAAAATTGGTAATTTTAGTAAGCCTACGACTTGGGTAAAATTAACTGGGTTACCTGTATCAAATCCAATCAAGGAGATGCATGTATATTGGTTTTTGTGAAGTGGTATTATACAACTTTCAGCCTGGCACGTAACCATACATACACAGTTCGCCAATAGAAGACAAATCGTGCGTTTCTGCGCTAGATTTTACAAAAACGCCAACTTAATTTAAAGTACATGCATACAAGAAAGACAACTAAGGTAGGTGCATCAGATTTTTTTTCAAAAGAGAACTGAATAGGAATTGGAGTGGGTGGACGAGTCACGGTCACGGTGCGTACGTTACGGTACGAGATGACGAAGACTTTGGGCGATTGTCTTTAAATTCTAATTTTTTCTGTACTTCATTCTTTACTTCGTCATCCTAAACAAGCAAGCCAAGCCCGCAGTCTCTCTTTTTAGTCTTGATGACTGACCCCGTTCTCCTTCATTGAGTTATTGGAACACAAACCAAAATCAAACTTCTTCACTCAATCTTCCATTTTATAACTAATTACCACATCAATTCCTAATTCTGTCGACTCATTCTCTTGTCTTTTGTCATCTGAAATAGTACAGACAGACGACGACTTCATTTGTTCGTCAAATGCAACAAGTTGTAAAAGTAGGCAATTTAAACAAAATTTAACACGCGAATTCTTGTCTGTAAAAAACTTATCTTGGACTGTTAAAATATACTTTTATCAACTTCGGTTATCTAATTTACTACTTTAGTGAAGCATTTCCATACTTTATAAATCAAAAATATGTAAAATGCAACCTCTGATTTTCGAAATCCTCCCTGAATACAAGATATTAAGACAAAAGTCAGTCGTATATATTCAGCAAACCTTGTCCTATGACTAGCTATAGACTCTGATCTTTTATCCTTGAAAACACGAAATTTTGGGCGCAAATTTTTGAACGCATTCCCCATGCTGAGTCGCAAGTAAACGGAATAATTTTCATTTTTACATTAAAATTTCTTTAGAAAAAATATTTTAACAAAATTAAAAAATAACATGTGTCCAGCTGGACTCAGTGTTTGTTTAGATTCAAAAACCTGGAACAAAAAGTTGTGCTCCCAGGAGGAATAGAAGCCGTACCCAGTCACGTGTGCCGAGTGGCGCAGAAGGAAACGATCAGAGTCTATTCTAATTAGATCCTTAGACATTAAGTAATGAGCATAAACAAAATATGGATTGGATTGAAAGAATTCTAGACTATTTGTTTGTTTCCAATTTTTCAATCCCCTTTTCACTACACAATCCTTGGATTACACAACTGTAAACTGTGTAAATGTGGGTTGACTTTTGATCATGCACGAACTTAATTAGCTCTTAAATGTCCCCAGTTATGAATACCGTAAGGTTCGTATCGTGAGAGTTTTGTCTAAGAACATGCCCATTAACCCACGTAATGTCATTCGTTGTAACACAGACTTAAAATTGTCAAGGATCTAAAGAATTTTTAATATAGTAACATGTATAGACCACCGAATGGGCGGCAATGTCAATGTCATTGTGAATTAGAGCAGGGCAGAATAATGAATCATTATTTTATGAGTCCATGACAAATGGGAAACATGCATATGAGTAGCAAAGGACGATAAAGTAGAATTGTTACAAAATGGAAGGCGGTGGCGGTTTCGGTCGAGTGTTGCTTAACATATTCTAATGTTACTTCCTGACAAAGCTACATTGAACTCAGAATTATTTTAAATATCCGCTCAGAGTTTCCAACAGTTTGGAGTTTCATATGTCAATGTCCAGAATGGTCATTTTGTATATCATGGGTGCTGCACACAAATACGTACACTTGAATGGAATTTTGTTCCTGTCCACATTTGACTCATTTCCGTCTGAATGCACCCATTCAATTCAATTGCAACGTTACGTATTTAAAAAAAATACTCCGTCTACGTCTAGTACGCTGTCATGTAAGTCTGTCTGAATCCATTGCATTCAAATATGTCCTCCTATCCCATAAAACGATTGACTTCAACTCACTTGTACCTACTCTCTGTTAAAAAAAACATTTTGTACATACATGCTCCGGTGATTCTCAAGCAACCAAGTATCCGCCCAATTATTCCGTTATTGAGGATGTACGAAGGAATCTAAGTTCCAGAAATAATAACATAGGAATAGGATGGGTGTTAGATATAAAGGATGATCTACATCTCTGTCTTTGAATGTCCCAAGAATCCATCCACCGTAGAAATAAAATGTTTGTACGAAAAACGACTGCCAAGTCCTCAATCTGGGGCAGAAAAGAAACATGGATGAGTTGGATTTGGACTTTCCATTGAAGAAAAAGGATCCAATGGTCCATTCCTACCAGTATTTTGTAATGTATGGTGTCATGATGAAGGTTTTTGTGAAAATGTGGAAGACAAGAGGGACAAACATGAGGAATTGCTTCTAGTGACTGTGACAAGAGAACAGCAGTCAGTCAGTCAGTTCAACTTCCAATTGTTGTCTTATTTTTCCTATGTTTGTATGGGAATGAGGAGTGTGACAGAAATTCGCATTTTCGCATTCACATCTGACACTCACACACTCGTTGAACAGAGTCTCATCCCCAACTAATGCCAAAATCCAAACGAATGGTTCAACGAACTTCCTCATGTCTCCAACAATGTAATGTGTTGGGTAGAAAAGTTAGTCTGACTCCGAATACTCCATGTCTGCATTACTATTGTGCAAAATGCAATGTACATTAAGGACAATAACGACGGGAATGTCCAAAATATGTGCATGCGTGCTTCCATTCAGCAATCAAGATCCTGTCCAGTTTGGTGAACGGCTACATGGAGTTTTCACCATCAGAAGAGTATACGATTTAAATCAACCTTACCAGAATTGGACTGATGATCTCTACTCCTTAAAATCGTTTTAATTTAAATATCGATGTAATACTGTGAGTTCGTAAATGCGTGTGTCCTGTCAGGTCGAAACCAATTATTTGGATTTCAAAAAGCAAAACACGTGGGTTATTTTCACAGCTTTTCCCACAAATTGTCCCTGGTATTTCTTGATCCAAGATGTATAAAGTTATACTTTGCCAAAAAATTCATGGCCCAAGGACTCGTATGTCCCCCCGACCGTCCTTCTTCTCACTATACCCCGTCTTTGCAGTGAAAGTGAAATGAGCTTATCCTCTCTTTTGCGAGCCTAGATGGATCCACCTGGTTTGTTCGAGCTTTCTAGTTGTGACAATAAAATGCCCCACCTAATTCAATAGAGCGGCCAGCGTCCAGGTTAACATGTGTTCCAAAAGTACAAAGTTTTGGTGTAAAGAGCGTTGGGTTTGTGGTAACGTCATTTCCAGTCTTTCCACTCCATCCCAACCTCTTCCCATTGTACCACTCTTGAAATTTATTTAATAAAATTCATAACTACCCTTAGACCACGTGATGGGTAACCATGGAGTGGCGTCACCCCCACGATGTGATGATCATGATGTGAACTGACTGAGTCGGATTATTATTTCGATATGTTCGCCTGGCTGCACCCTCATTGAAAAATATTATTACTTGGCATGCTAGTGCAATAACCAGCAAAAGCAACAAAAACAAGCATGCATGGATGCATGAATGAATGTTTATAGTACTTTTGCAATTTTTGTTGGTGGCAGTTTGAATAAAGTTCCGGTTAACTCTTTCACGAGTCAAATCTAATGTAACTTAGTGTGTAATGCAGTTGTATGTTCTTACTTAAAATTTATTTACTTGCAGGCCGGGGATATTGCAATGCAATCTGTTTGTGTGCTTATTTAATTTCTTTTTTTTTATTCGACTGCCATTTCCTATGAGGGTGGACTGGTATATTCTATTGTATCGTAGTCTACGCCATTGTATGTCTATTCGTGCAAATGGTAAAAATTTCATATGTATCAACTGTGACTGAACATGGACATGTGTTCAGGATGACGGTCTTATAAAGTTACTCTTGAGGAACTCTACAGTTTTGTCTATTTGCTTTCAATTTCCTTATGTCCATCAACAAAACGCAAGGATCTGAGAATTATAATTATGACTTTTATTCCTTGTGTGTAATGTATATAGAAACTTGTAATGTGCAAATGTTTACATACTGTTTTGCGGCTTTATTATGAGATTATTCATCTGCATCACGTTTCATGCTTATTCACCATTATGTCTTCAAACGGTTTTTCAAATAAAATTCATTGTCGATGTTGTTGAACACAAATTCATTCCGTACTTTGCAAAGATACTATTGTATGCCTTTCCGCACTGCGTCTTTATAAGTAATGCTAATTTGGATGTGCAACGAATCGGTCAACATTTTCAGGATCAGTCATTCCAAGTCTGCAATTAAAGTTATTCACTATTTATTACTACAAGTCATATATTTGTACCTTAGCAAGAGCAATTAGGTTGGGATGGCACTTCAGATATTCCTAGTGGTAAACTGCTAGTTTAGCAGCCGATACAAACACTTCATATTCATGGTTAGGACAGTTTTGAACGATACATTTGTTTTACACGGGGATAGTATTCTCTGTTAGACCGTGACCACCCAGATGAATAATATGGACTGGGAGTGTCTTATTTAGAACAAATAATTGCGTGCACACAAAATTCATTTTGTGTAAATTCATTACTCCAGGATGCATCATTAAATATTATTGCGCAACCCTGTATCGTCCATCCTATTGGTTTGGCAAATGATGCTTTAACATAATATATTTAATACTTCCGCCCGGTATTACTTGCTCATAACATCCCTGCCAACAGTGCCTACAAGGTCATTGTATTCACAAATTTGGGGTACAGTTCTTTTGAAGAAAAAAACTCTTAATGACGGTAATCCTGCCGTGGAATGGGCAATTGAAAACGAGATAATTAGTGACCTTCCCTCAGTTGAGGTTATTTCGTTCCAACCTCTTATTATGTGTCATAAGGTTTTGCTCATTTTCTTTATCTTTTAGAACATGGCTTTGTGAGACAAGTAACGAGGTAAGACAAGATAAGATAAGACAAAACCTGCTTGGGATCGCAAAGTATGGTCTTCTCGCTGCTTCGAAAGATCTAAGTACACAAGGCAGTTTCATTTAAAGATGACAATCATGTAAAGTAATAATGTAGACCTGAGCGTCGGCAGGCCATTCCGTCTTGTAAATCCATAAAAACAAGAATCCACTACACTAACCGTACACTTGATAAAAGAAATTAACAAATATTGTGTGTGTAGTGTTCAAAATCCACGTTATCAATTCTTAATTACAGCAATTAATCAATATATTTGTTGTTTACGTTATTTTGATGAGCTCACAGATCGACTTCCTCACAAATGAGAGTTTTACCCATATTAATCTTCGAAGTTGAGAAAATGTTGAAAATGAAATGAGTCTGACTGAGTGTATCATTTGCTGATATATCTTTTCGCACGATTCTTTCCTTTGGTTGATTGTCCGTACGTAAAGTTTCATTTTCCTTCTGGTTCAGGTTTAAAAAATAATGTTCACTCCCCCTCTCGAGACAACCGAAGAGTGAAGAAGACACAAAATTACGCAGGATAACCACTCAACAATGCGTTCGGATTTTTTTTACATTGTCTTAGAGTGAACTTGGACTAGTCGTACAGACTCCTATTGTTACACTCTGCAAGGTTGAGGAGGAAAGTAGATACTATCTATCATTTAGTTCCAAGTGGCAAAAAATTATGAAGTAGATTAAAAAAAGCAAAAGGATTGAAGCACACACAAACAGGTCATCACTCTGCATGAAATAACAACCTTATTATCGCATCGCTAGCTATGTCGGCATTGTCCTCCGGTTTAAAGCTTTTTTGGTATGAAAAATTAATTTTGAAATAGGAGGTTGCAAATTTAAAGTTAAGTCCTTGGAACATTGTTGTACGTTTCGAGCGTCGAGTCTATATTTTCAGAGATTGAAGAGTTGATCATATTTATGCAGACCCTGATTAATTTCTCAAGGGTTAATAATGTGTTGGTAAGTGCGAGTCGTCCGTCTTAGAATTAGCAGAGTTCTATAGATAACCAGCACTCGAGCCGACAATGTGTAGCAGTTGTTTTAAAGCGGTATTCCTCCACTAGGGGTACCTAGCACATACCAAATGGAAAACCAACACATTCTTCATTGGATGCGTTGGTCAAACACATTAATAAAGAATCAATCAATCAATCAATCAATTCACGAAGAATATGGAAACCATGTTCACGTGAATTAATTAGAGTATACCCTATCTTTCGTGAAGTCAGATGTGAAAGTAATTTATACCAAGGCATAGCTGTAAATTATAAGTCAATAAACAATAATTACCCAGCTGCTAAATACAGCCAGGTAAAGAGATGCGAAATTGCAGTAAATCAATAATTAAGATATTACTACATTGCATCTTGCGTTTCGATGGTAATTAACTTCGGATTCAATACTCATTCTGCTAGTCAATTATAGGTCAAACCGGTAAAGAAAAGCTCGTTAACTTGAAAACATTCCTGAGATCGCACCTTTGACCTCTGATCCTGTCAAAGGTCCAAATCCATTATGCACTCGAAAAAACAGTTGCCATGAAAACTCGGTCTTTTACAGTGCAAGGAGTATCCTAGTTTTTTAGGTTCCCCTAAATTTTGAATTCCCCTAAAAACTGAATGACGATTGTTATTGTGAATTCTCGATACGAATTAATAAAGAGTGGTTACGAGATAAACTTAAGAAGCAGGTTGTATTTGAATTATAAATCGGTAACTTCATTTTTATAATAATATTTAAATGGAAGTGTCGTTAAGGGGTGAAAATCTTTAACGCATTGGGTTTGTTGCATTGTTCACTTGGTTTGACACTGAAATGAAACCAAACTGAAACTTACTTTTTGGTGTTTATGCGGGCAGCGACACACAGGAATTTTAAATAAGATTAATGCCCGATCGATAGCGTATATTCTACATAAAATTTTCAATAGAAATATTATGTACAATAAAAGCTAACTCTGCAAATCTTTGTCCACCCCCCAGTAAGGCTGCCAAACAGAACCATCGGGATTGCTAGTATTTGTCTAAATACCCGAATATGTCGTGAAGGATCCTAACCTACCGTACAATAAGCTTCTTTTTTTTGCATGATTTCTTGTGTTTTACCAAATACCAGCCGACAACGAGGATTTGTTCACTAGATGCGGCTAAAGATGACAATTTTCTATCATTTGGAGTCCCAGTTTGCAGGAATTCAAGGGGATGCTGCGTGTCATACACAGTTCAATCAGACTAGTCATATATGTACTATTTCCTCTTAAGGACTACTGAAACAACAAACTAGCATGGCCATTTACCTGTGTTTTTCTCGGTTGACCAGTTTGACTATCC
>JAQGCA010002176.1:0-14639 GCA_034698945.1 Protaphorura quadriocellata | reverse complement strand
TGCAGTTCGTTCATAAATTGAGACAAATAGGATTCATTATTCGATAATCGACTTTGGACATCGTAGGTAGTGAAATTCTATTCAATTCAACACTAGTAAGTGGATTGGTATACATGGTGACGCATTCTAGTGTAACTAGAATGAAACACATCGGCCGGCTCCACTGCGCCCCGAAAAAGTCATTGCGTTATTTTTGATCCGCCCTGTAGTATGAATGCATTCATTAAGGGCTGGGTTCATTTTAATAAAATTCCCGTTTGATTGTATAGCCACGAGTCAATTAAAGATAATAATTTTACATTAGATGGGCGTGTGGTCAAGATTTTTCACTCCTCCTTGGTAAAGTTTTTGCTGGATGAAAAGATTTCCATTTTATAATTATTCTGAGGTTGGTTTCAGTTTTGAATGAGCATAATATTTTCATACTCCTTTCAATCTGGTTCAGTTTTCCATTTCTTTACGATCTATACATCCACTAAATTATACATTAGGATTTTTAACATCTTCAGTATACGGATAGAGAAAATTATAAATAATAAAATAATTAATTCATCAATGATTATAATGTTTTAATTATTTTCTTAATTTTCACGTACTTTATTTTTTTTAGTGTTCACGATGTAAATCATTAATATTTCGATCAGTTGAGTTTGAATATCACATTACATTTCACTTCTGCTTTTGTATCTATAATTTTTTAATTCCTTCGATGTCTTTTCTATTTACCGAAAGTGGCAATTTTGGTCTATATTTGCTAAAATTATTTACTGGGATTCCGCGTGGGGAGACCAAAGAGAGAGAGACTCTTTGGTCTCAAGATTTAAGTAAGTATGGGATTTCCCATTGAAATTTTCCCCAAAACTGATTTCATGACTTAATCTTATTTTTTTAAATCAAAAACAATATTTTTTTCAGAAAACCGTGGAAATATGTGGAATATTAAATTAGAAGATCAAAAGCCTCTTTATTTTGCATATTTGAATGTAGTTTGGCCCCGATATAAAGTATTTGGGCGCAAATACACTTAAACATTACCAACTTATAATGTTTTTCATTTTCTAATTTGTTACTCTCAATATATTCCAACGGTCTTCGAAAAAAATTTATTTTTTGATTTTTGTAAAATAAGTCAAACTATCAGTTTTGAGAGAAATTTTTATCGGATATCTCATGCTAACATCTTGAGACCAAAGAGACTGTTTTTCTTCAAAATTTCAAATAAAATGGGTGGGACACTTTACTCAAATTAGCATTTGGGGTAACGGTGGGGGAAATTGCATAAAAAATAAATAACTGAATTTAAATTAAAATACGCGATGAACAAACGATGAATGCCGAAAAAATCAAAGATTTTTTCGGTATTTAGCGTTTGTTCATCGCGTATTTTAATTTAAATTCAGTTATTTATTTTTTATGCAATTTTAGTTAGGTTAAGGCAAGATGCATGCAGTCGTCCCATTCGCATTGCCCCACAAGCTAGTTTTCCGCACCGCGGCTAAAAGTTCTGAATCAACCTAGGGTACGGGAATATGCAACCGGATATCAGATTCCAATACTACGTTCAGGGACGGGGTTAATAAAATTTGATACATAGTTAGAAATCGGCCAAAAATACTAGAATTCATCAAGTCTCAAGAGAAGAACACTAACGTTTTCTAAATTTTCAGTAAGAAGCGACTTCATCTAATATTCCATGACATTACGACTTCTGAATCACACTGTATATGGGTGGGTTCTCCCCTTGCCTAGACTATGAGCTGTGGAGATTCGTTATAATGAACTTGGTGTCGACCTACACAGAGTGCTAGGTTTTACTTAGATTCCCTTTTTTACTTAGACCATCCTACTCCCTTATCTCTGTTCAAATTCTTTACCAAATTTGAGTGAAAGACAGAAATAAAATTATGAAAAAAAAACTTCCTGAACGATATTGTTGGAATGTCAACTAAATTAAAATGATACACAAAACTTCATCGGGTTTTACCGTTCAGGCGGGAGTAAATGTCTTTATATGGTGTCCCATCGTACATGATAACTCAAACGCGCGGGAAGTCATTTTTTTTACTTGTGCGGTAAAAATGATAATGTCAAAGAATGCTCGAAGTGGCTGCTCACAGGGTAGGAGGACATAGAAGTGCGCAAATTATGATGGTCTTGTAAAGGATCCGTATTTTTTATTATTATCGCATCCGTATTATTGCTTCACTCTATGTTAATTAAGATGCAACTGTATATTGACCACATCTAAATAGGGAAGTACCCCTAGTAGTTGTAGGATTTTGCTTCCTAGCGATGGTTCAAGTGTCGTGCATGTCAAGTTTGAGGTCGATCACAGAAGAATTTCGCCACCCGGAGCGCTGACAGACAGACAGACACAGTTTCAAGATAGTAGTGTCGATCTAACTACGTTACGATCCACATAATAATATTGCTTTTGAAAGTGACGTATGGGTTGTTTATCCACATTTGGAATTGTTGAGTTACAAGAATAGTTGGATTGACACTGATTTGAAAACTAAATTATTAACTGTTCAGGGTAGTCCATAATAGGTTTCCCCACCGCAGTGGGAATCGATGGAAAAGCGGGAAATATGTTTCTCCAAGAGATAACGGGAATGGATGTCGTCAGCGCGTATTGCCATGTGCGAGTTTTTAAAACTGAAATGGGCTGTAATTCATCACCTTGGGGGATGAGCGCAAGGGTTATATCCGAAATAGTGTCTTCGACCGAACCCTAATATTTATTGTTATTTTGATTGAAATATTGCTTGGTAAAATCGGTGGCAACAGAGTTTGGTTCAGATTGTGAGAGACTCTAAACTTCTCCCTTTGGTCGATAACGTTTCGGTAAATTTAATGGTTATCGATTTTGGCAAACATAGATCCTAGAAATTAGGCAAAAGGTCAAAGTCATTGTGAAAATGTATTTTGACAGGGAAAAAATTATTCCAAGTGTCCAACAAAAAATAAATTCCAGCTAAACTTTGCTGATACCTAAGCCCAGAATACAAAATATTTTCTATGATTAAGTTTCCTAGCACTCCAATTAAATGGTTGGTCGGGAGGTCAAAATGTTTGGTCGGCCCTGTATATTTACTACCCATCTTTTACCTAAAGACTTACTTCACATTTAAGTACAGTTCCCAGCCTATTGTTCTTATCTACTCACACCTTCCAACTTGAATGACCACGACTTTGTTATAAATACTTTAATTACTTTTTGAATGGTCCATGTTTTTATTACCTTGTGCATTCAGAATGACCAAAAAATGAATTATTCTTAAACCGTGAGTCCCAGTCATATGTGTTGTTTATAGCCCTGACATTGTTTAGGACAATGGAATTGGAACTGGGTTTATTTTCAGGTCGAAGTCATTATGAATTAAAATTAAAGTTTACATAGATAGAACATGACGTCGCACACATTCATCCACTTCACCGATCCACACATTTTTATTTGAAAATCTCGATTAGCAGAGGAAGCCCACAAAACCTAAGAAATTAAACGTCTTCCAAATCCTCACTAATTAATTCGGGTATAAATATGCGAACCAATCCACTCTTTCTTTTACAGATAGAAATAATTCTACGCGTTGACAGTACAGATAGAGGCAGCAATCACCAGAAAAATAAAGAAATTATCTGATTTTTTGAAACCCAATCCGCAAAAAAAATGAATCAAGGGGCAATAAATTTTTGCATCTGGTGCGTCATAGTAATTGTGAGTGTTTTGTCTTCTGTGACGACATTGACAAAGTCATTTATAAATACGTACGATCACAAAATGGTCAGTGGAAAGGAGATTTACACTCCAACGAAATACGAGCAAAGTGGACCAGTGAGCATTTATCAAAAAGGTGAGCTAAATTTATACATTGTATTAGTATTTACAGACAGAGCAGTCAAACCGATTTGAATACAATTCTTTTTTCGATTAAATTAAACCCTTTTTGTGATTTTCTTGTCCCAAATTATTCGGATTTTTTGCGAATATGCAATTTCATTTCGACTGCACAAATTAAGATTTGGATTCCAACTATTTTGGAAACAAATTGCAATTAGAGTTACGGAATTTAGTTTTTAGAAATTGTCAGTATTTCGAATGAGCAAAGGATTTTGAAGGGCAAACAAATATGCAGTTCGAATGAGAAATGTATGTGTAAGAGCGTTGTGTCCTGTCATTCGCTTCCAAATCGTCTTTTAACCTTGTACTGTGTGTGACTCAATAATTTAAGAGATTGAAGGAAACAGTATCATTAGAGAAAGGTCCTTTTTACTCTGCACATGTGATATTAAAAGACTGGAGAATTGAAACAACAAATCATTACCAATAACGTAGAGTTTGTGATGTCTATGTTTTAACCAAAACAAAAAATATTGAAAAAATTCGACCGGGCTGTTATCTTCCTAGTAAAGACAAGTCGAAGACAGATAATTCTATTCTTATTCTAATTCAATTTTGTCTACATGTTACCATCATATTATTTGATTCGGAGTATAAGGTGCTACAACCCGAATTTCAATTTTGAATATCCAGACTACTTCAAATTCCAATCTGAATTGACCACTCTGTCTGGAAATCAGTTGTTCTTGTTAATTAATTTCTTACCAACTGAGTGGTTGAATTTTCAATAGATTTATTTCATTTTCAAATTGCCCATTCATTTTTTGTTGCAATATATTTGTTTGAAATTTTTTTTAATTTCTTCCAGGTAAACCACCAGCATATCCAATCGCTGTCCACACACGACAAGCCGTTTCAATGCCTAACAAACTGTCAACCGATGAAATTTTTAGTATTCTGGGAGTAGCTGCTTCAGGGTTACTTTATATTCAACAACTCTCAATCGCACTCCATACGCCCTCTTTGATTCCATTTCTACTCATCCCATATGCCTTCAAGCTATTGTTTGTTATTGTAGCTTCCTTCCTTGACTTAGACTTAGACATGCCTGCCGTTAACATGATAGGCTAAACTTTAAATTCCTGTAAAACAATTATCATATTCATTATAAAAAAAATTATGTGTAAATCTGCTTACTACATTTGATATTTTAATTTGTAGTAGATTTGTGTCCGTTGCTGATGATATTGGCGCTGAATAAACCTTATTGTATTCTAAAATATTTTTTATTATAAATTTTAAAATTTATTATTGGACTGCGTTACGACACAATTTATGTTAGTTTCGCAGGCAGAATTAGAGAGAATCCCAGTTATGCATTATGTAGGTTTATTTACATTTAGCTTTTCTCCACTGCAGTTCTTCCACATACCAGAAGCAGCATGTCAAAAGATTAATAAACTAATATGGCGTTGGTATTCGTGTTTTGAAATGTGTTTAAATGAATCGGTCGACCTCATACTTCCACGAGTCCCAAAAATGAATTTGACGTCTTGGGTTTCGGAAATTCAACATGGCCATAATTCGTTAGTATAAACAGGAATGTATTTTGTGTATTCAAGTGTTTGAGCAAGAAGAAAAATTTGATGAACTGAAGTGGCGTAATTATTTGGCTGAGGACTAAAAATTATTTTAAATTGTAAATTTTATGAATACCTGTATTCCAATTTTTACAAAAGCTATTCGATTATATGAAGTTTGAGTTTTAAACGTTGCACTGCGGCGTCGCTTCCCTGAACCCTAGGCTTTACCGATAATTGTTTTTAACAGCCATGCATCTGATGACATTTGTAGTAAAACACAATATTCAATAATAAATATACAAGTTACAACCAAACAATACATCAAATATCAGATTTTATTCGTCCACAAATTTGGATAATTTGACAGATTTTATTATTTTTTGATTAGAGTAGTGGATAAATTATTGCAGCAGCCGGACCTTCAGTAAATCTTGGCCATAGTACCTGCATTGAGAGCCCGATCAGGCGCACCAATGTCGTACTGACAAGCCAACATTTTTCCCATAGCAAATGGTACCGGGTGGGCAGATTGGACAATTGGATGGACGAGTCTCCACGTAGGTTGGTTCACGACGCTCACGTACCTGTTAATATATAATTCACGTAATTTGATATTAGTCAAATTAAAAGAAGTATATAAACCATACCAATTCATCTCCTCGGGCTTCCTCATTGTTCGGATCACTCCCCACCTTGTTCTCAATAATTGCAGCCGCGTGAACAGCAGAAAATTCTACAAAGCTGTGCATGACTACAAGGGAAACTGTAAATAAGAGCAATTAAGTCCCGAATTAAAATATATCTGATTTCTTTAAGCGTCCACTACTATTTGTAACTAACCAATGTAAAAATACAACATTGTGTGAGCCATGTTTCGTCTATATGTAGAAATATGTGGTAATTATTATATTAATTCAATATCACAACTGAATCTACTTGTGACAATGTAGATTCTAGGGTTGTACGTCTAATACCACTTGCCAAATCCTTGTTGATTGCAACCAGAAGTAGGAAGCGACTTAGAACTAATATTCCGAGAACATGCGGGGAAACAACATGTTGATTAATATTTCAATCCGGGTTGGGTTCCAGGAACTTAATTCTGTTATTTTGTATAACGCCAGGGTTGAAATAATGAATGGAAGAGTGCGGATATGCAACGAATTATGTTTCAGAACAATTCTATTCATATATTCATTCATGGAATCGACAAAAGGCTATCGTAAAATTTGATAAATTTACTATGACGAAAAATTGTATGGAAGGAAATTAGAGAAAAAATACTGTTTTTGGTCACTTGCACTCATGGATGAATCAATGTTCTGCATTGTTATGAGAAATGTAATTTATGACATAAATTGAATAAACCAAACCAATTCCCAGCTTGTTTTCGCGCTTTTTCTCAGGTGCATCGCATCTTAAAGTTTTGTAGCTTCATTTAATTATTTACCATATGATGATGATATATGATGGTCATTAATGTTTTTGAGGGAAAGGCGAGGTTCAATGGTTCAGTATTCTCATTAACCGAATCTCACATTCCGTGCGGTATCTGAAAAAAATGGTCTCCGGAGTCCGGTGGAATATGCAGTCATGCAATGTTGATTCATTCGAATATGTATTATGTTTGACAATTACTAGCCGCAATATTTGGCAAGGATTATTAATCGGCTAATGACTTGACATTCAAAGCAGAGCATGCCGATTATATGTAGTCAAATTTTGAAAAGCAGAGCATTTTAACGTACATAGAACTTGTACAATGTGAGACGGCATCCAAATATAATACTTCAATCTCTATAGTAGAGTATATAAAACAGTACTTGCCGTTTGTGTGGATGTCCGTGCGTCTTTTTCTGTGTGCTCACACATTGTTGAGAAGATTATTCAACGGTTATTAATGTTTTCAATGGATTCAGAATTCTCCCGGATGCGTTCTGTTGCAATAAAAATTGAAAAAAGTTCCCTTCCCCTGACCTGAAATTGATATTAAAGGAAGAATTGGTGGTGACCCAATTTCTCTGCACTCAATTTGTGAGAAAACTGAAATGATCGGGATTATCGTCGAGAAAATGTAGAGAATTTTTCGATGAAACAAATATGACCAACAAAAAGTGATTCCCTTGATGGGGTGAAAATGAGAGAATTTTTAATGACTCATTCCCGAATATGAATCTGTCGTCATCAACGTCAATGTTTCAATCTATCTATCTAACTAGCAGAAAGCCCGGCACTACTGCCGGGTTAGAAAGAAACCGAATAGAATATATTACGGGGATTTTCTTAAAGAATCGGCATTAGAACATTTTAACTACATTCTAAGCAACCCAAAATATTAACATCCCGACCGTCTCAATCCATCCCCAAACCTATTTGTCCCATTTTCTAAAAAAACATCAAAACATATTAACAGTAAATCATACCTGACCCAACATGGAAAATGACGTCTTAAAATATGTGTGCAGGGTAGTGCATAATTCAAAAATTGTGAATCGCTCAGTGTCAGAGAAGGTGTTATAAATATTATAAGTACGCCATGCAACGTCTTTTATGTTGTCAAGAAGTTTTCTTTTCGCCAAATAGGTTTAGGTGTCAACATTCGGAGTAAACATTCTAAGAACAAGAAAATGTTTGCAAATCCGTTTAAAACGTCAAGAGAAAATCGTCACGCTAAATGTGAAAACAAACAGCTGATTGGAATATTACGAGGGTTTGGTAAAGTAGCTAATGGACAAATTAGAACCTCATTTACGACAGTTCCTTTTTTCAAACAATCAATGAGTGTAAAGAAGTTAATTATTTCGAACCCCGCCAAGTACCCACTAATATCATTGCTAACTCGCCAATTTACAACCTAAATGACATTCTGGGCCGGGAACTACTCTTCTTTTCACAGAGCAGTGTTATATAACGGTAGTTTTTGAGTTAAATAGTTGTCCTGGAATAAAAATTCATAGGGTAGGTAGACAAGGTCACAAGAATTGACTGTTAAGTTTACCTCGCCAGGTGACCTCCGAGGTCACCAGAGTTCATATGCAGTAAATGATGACGGATTTCAACGACGACGACTTTTAGGAGATAACCCTATGTCCTTTATCAGAACGGACATACAAACAGACGGACATGCAGACAGGCTGGGCATTCGCAATTCATTTACTCCGTTTATTACGTCGCACGACTTAATAAACAGTCCCGTCTCGGTGGCAGCACGTGGAATTAGACAGTGGTTCACAGGTTGCAGTGTGTGGTTGAGATGGTCTGGGAAGTGGTAGAGTCGGAGAATATGATTTGGCGTATAACGTTAAGCAATGAATAGTTGAGATAAGACCTGCTGAATAGAAGAGATGTGGATATAGCCTCCCATGTAAAAAGATGGGGATGTAACGTCCCATGGTAAAGGATGGGGGTGTAACCTCCCGTGTTATGATATGGGGAGGTAACCTCGCATGTTAAGAGATGGGGATGTAACCTACCATATTAGGAGATGTATCCACTCAGTGCTTCGATTCCGCGCTACCTACAGCAGTCATCTTGAGAGTGTGACTTGCACAGAATGGAATGACAAAACATAAGGTGCTCGACCAGCTACAATTCTGCACAACCCAGAGAGGTTATGGCGACAGTATATACTTAGTTTGAAAAGCATGCCTTCCGCTCTCCAAATCAACGAGTATGTAATAACGGAGAACAGAAGGCACTAGTGTGAGCATGAGTGATCTGAGTATCGTATAATTCTGAGGTTACTGCCGACGGCGTTCAATTTAGCTTCGAAAAGTCCTGAATTATGACTATAATCGTATTACCCCAATAACATACCAAAACGTTTTTGCAAATTGAAAAAGGCGAATAGGAGCTGTTGACTTACTTAAAAAGTATTTGACTTCACCTGGAATTGATCCCGGTCCCCTGGTTGCCGGGCAGGTACTCTTACCACTAAGCTATGGAGGCTACCTTCCCAATTACCCGACTTTTACTCGTATTTGACTTAGAATTTGACGTTGAATTCTTTTTCCCTTTCTGAGGACTCGAACTAACTGTTGGTTTTGACCAAGGAAAGTCCACTCGATGACAAAATGGTAGTAATTATTTTTTCTCGCTGCTAGTACGATACACATTTATCACTATATTTATACACAGTATACACAAAATACATGTATATACTGACTGACGCCGAGTTCATCAAAGAACGACAATATTCAGTGATAAGTTACTGCCAACGCAGAAATATCTCTAACACGCTGAATAGTGCCAGTTTCAGAAAAGAATGATGACTGCGTATATAACACACACCCACTTTACCATAATCACTCTCGATATAAAGAAATTATCTATTAGCGAATAGTAATTCTTTTTGAAAATAAATTCGAATCACAGCAATCATTTTTCGGGGGTTCATACCAAATCTCGAAACCAAAATGGAGATAATTGTTTCTTTGTTGCCTAGAAAATTCCAAGGATAATGGAAAATTCCAGATTTCGGATTGCCACTAGCACGTACATGACAACAAACCGTATGCATTACCATTTGGAACAGTTTTCAGTACAATTTTGCGGTATTTAAAAATAATTGCATAGTGCAAACGGGTTAATTTGTTACCCAATACAGGTAATAAACCAATGGACAATCTGACTACCCCGATGATGACGGAGATGCCATATTCGACTCGAAGCTCATAATCGGAATATTTTTTCCAATCATTTTTTCGATCCAGTCAAATTTCGATCAATCGATTCGAATTAAAATTCGAATCGAACAGCAATTCGAATGATCGAATTAAAATTAAAGTTCTGATCATTGTCATTTGCCGATTTGGATTCCGATTCTAATTTCAATCTTCACACGATACTTTTTCAAAAATTGTTACCTATTTTTTTTCGGTAACGTTTTTGCTGCAGGTGCCACATCCTATATAAATGTTAATGCTAATAACTTGTAATTTTTACAGAGTCCAATCAAAAATCGTTAAAACGTCGAATTCTCCACTTTTTGACTCCCGCGTCAATGCAATGTCCGACGCGAACAAAGCAAATGCGAGACAAAACGGTTGTAATGTAAGATTACTAGATTTACGAATCACAATCGGAATTCCGATCATCAGAGAATTTTGATCTCAATTTATAATCTCAATTCCAATCATCCAGATTTACGGATCTTGTTTTCGGATCAAGTTCGGTCTTTGAATGAATCTTTGAATTTCGTTTTCGATTCTGATTATCCGCCCTGCTTCGACTACCAACCAAGCAAGATATTGGGATTCAGCCGAATTAAAATAATTGCATGATAAACAGGTAATCTATTATCCATTTCAGGCAATGAAGCCGGGACTGATGGATCAGACTAACCAGGACTGAGGTTAAAATTCATGATTGCTATTGTAATTAGAATAAACGTTCTAACACTTTGATTTGCCATTCGATCAATAATCCTTATAAACTTTTGAGGCTGAGTAATGTCCGGGATCCGTCCGTGATAGCCATATTTTGGAAAAATGAGTGAGTTATCTTGAACTTGTCGATATTCCGCGATTCAAATTGCCGATTACGCCATACGAAGTTCACAAACACAAGCTGTAATCTGATAATCGGAAGATGCTTATGCAAAATTCGAATTCAACTGAATAAATATAAATGTTTTTCAGCGTTTAAGACTCGTACTCCGACTCTCCTCCTCTAACCTCTACGACGATAACATTTCTTATAATAATTTTCAAATTTGAACAATTGTCAGGAATAAATTGCTCCACTTCTCAGTTACCTTCAGTCAACTGTTGTAATGCGAGGCATGGGTTTTCCCCGTTCGCTTTTCTTCCCTACTGCTAGGGACTCCATCTGTTACACAAAATGGGGACCTACACCTTGAACACAATAATTTCCGCTGATTCCTCATTTGCCATTGAACAGGAATTTATAATGTCCTTCTTTTATAATTGAATACATAATCCATTTCACTCAAGAATTTAAAGAAATGCGTACTTCTCGTCCACATTCACGGACAACCGTGGTCTCATTCACTCTAAATTACACAGGCACGGTCATAATATACAACTTCCAAATCACAAAATATATCTTAAATTGCACACAACTTCGGAGTGCGAACTACGTTCACCCTCCACGATAACTGATTTTTTCCCCTTTGAATGAACTGTGTGTGAAAGGCATCAGGTCCAACCGTATTGTTAAAAAAAAGTCTCGCACATGTATGAGTATTGGACTGTGTTGGATACGTGAGTGTGTAATTCTTTCTTGCCATTTCTCTATTCTGTCTTTACCAAAACGGTTCTTTTCGTGAAAACACGTGAGAGATTTGTGTTTCTCTCTAAACTCAAAATGTTTGACACCTAGGTGTTTGTTACTTTAGCCCGAAGGGTATATATGAACTACTGGCATTGTTTTTTCCTATGTATCGTATCTTGGACAATAACACACACCCGAATTCTTGCCTATTGTTATCCACTATAATCCTTACGGCATTTTAAAGGTTGAGCAACGAATAAGTGGCCATGCTATGAGATCCTAACATTACTAGTTTTGGACCCGACCTGGCAAAAATTTTACCGTATTTAGTTCGAAAACAAATAGAAATTTACAAATCTGAGAACCCGCGAGAATTCAAATGGAAATGACAAAGTGATAAGGTCTGTCCGTGAGCCTACACACGTACATTACATTAGACATTTCATTTCCCATTAGAAGTGTCGAAATTAATCTAGCGGGTTGGGAATGAATGCCGCAGAGGACATCTGTTTGCTAAAGGTGGGAATGGGATTCATTTTTGGTGGAACCGAATGTGGATTTTTTATACGATTCCACATCCAAAAGTCACACACACACAATGTACACAAAGTACAAATAATAAAACAGATGGATTTTCAATTTGAGCATGGCATTCCAATGCACTGTCATGGATTAACGCAGTGGGCCAGTTTCAGGTGATCGTACAGGGGCTAGTGTCCAGAATGTAAGACATGTGCATTTCTCAACAAGAACTGCAAGTTAAGAGTCTAGAACTCAATTCTATCGTAGAGTTATCATTTTTAAGAGATCATCCCAGATTTGTATCTAGAGAAAGGTCACAGAAGAGGGATGATGAGAAAGTGAATGTGAAATTAAATTGACATTGAATAATTGAGTGCCTGCATGGAAGAACGTACTAACGAGGAATGTACTTAGGCTGTCCGGCTCCGATTTCGCCCAAACTTTTTTTCCTGAAAGACCTTCACCAAAAACTAGTATGACCGAAGTATGCCGACGCACTACTCAAAATTTTATTTAAAAAAAAAGTTTGCAAATTTTTAAATAAAGTCCAAAGAGGGGGGTCTTTGTTCACAAGATTTTAGCATGGGATTTCCCATGGAAGTTTTCCCCAAAACTGATCTCGAGACGCAAATTTTTTTCAAAATATGAAAAAAAATATTCTACAGAAAACCATTGAAATGTTTGGAAAAATAAATTAAATGATGGATAACTTTGCATATTTGAGTGTAGTCTTGCCCAGAAATCAATATTAATTTAATTTTACAAACGAAGTATTGATTTCTGGGCGAAAGCACACTCTAATAGGCAAAGTTATGAGGTTTTTCATCATTTAATTTATTTTTCCAAACATTTCAATGGTTTTCTGAAAAAGTTTTTTTTTTCAATTTTTGAAAAAAATTTGCATCTCGAGATCAGCTTTCGGGAAAACTTCCATGAGAAATCCCATGCTAAGATCTTGAGAACAAAGGCCCCCTCTTGGGACTTTATTTCAAAATTTTCAAACTTTTTTTAAAAAATCGAATTTTGAGTAGTGCGTCGGCATACTTCGGTCACACTAGTTTTTGGTGAAGGTCTTTCAGGAAAAAAAGTTTGGGCGAAATCGGAGCCGGACAGCCTAAGTGCATTCCTCGTCAGTTCGGGCCTTTAGGCCTGCACTTACGAGGGGAACGTCAGGGCGGATATTTTTATTTTTATTTTTTTTTAAATTTGAAATTTATACGACTGATTCCTAATGCCAATCAAAATCTTGGATGAACGTCATTCATCGTACATTTGAGGTTTAAGTGAACAGCTGACATTGTTTTGAATTTTGCTTGTTTGTTTGTTCAAAGGATGGCGCCGCATTGCATCATTTAAGTTTAAATTATTATTTCTATGTATTTTATGTGCATGCAATGTGGGCAGTGGCGTAACTATAGATTATGTCAGGGGATGCAAGGTCATAAAATGCGCCCCTGGCAGAAATGAAATGTGGACGTACAGTAGGGGTGTTCCGTTGATTAATCGCCTGGCGTGTACGGGATGGCCGGCAACCCGCCGCTTGCGGCGGTCCCCGCGGAGCTGCCGCTGGAGGCTAGAATTTTTTTTCGCTGGTTTCTAACACTAGTTGCATGTAAAACAAGTTTTTAGAAAAAAAATTGGCATACAAATTGGTCTCCGAGATATACTACTTTCATAACCAGAAAGTTTAAAAATATCTCCAACGCGACATTTCTCTGACTTTTTATGTGCACATTTGAAAAACTCGTGAATGAATAAATTCTTTTCACTCTAAGTTTTTAAATTTTCTGCCCATTTTCGATAGAAATATTGTTTTGACAGGGTGCACGGTTATAACTAGCGTTGTAAAATGCCTGGGAATTTTCTTTTTTGGGAATATTCCTGGCAATATGCCCGGGAATATTCCCGGGAACTTTGGACACTTTCGAAAATGGAATGCAATATAGCGAGTACAATCTAGTACAACGTTTCGACCGGACAAAAATACTATATTTTGTATTGTATAGCAATGTTAACCTTGCAACGGTTAACATGGAACATGCACAAGGATAGGTTCATCGTATGTTATTGTTAATATCCACCGAATGCTTTGTCTCGGAAATTTACACCACTGACTTCTAGTTAACTTTCGTAGACTCTTGACTTGGTCAGAGGAAAAAATATACAGCGTTCCCGGCAATTCTCCTACCCTAATTTTGACAGAATCTTTCAATTTTTAAGTAATTTCGAGTTACGGGACGAGTTAGAATGACAACCGTCGTCCTCTCTAAAAATTTTGATTTGAAAGTGCCCACCCGAGCACTAAAAAATAGTTCCCGGGAATATTCCTGGAAATATTCCTGGGAATATTCCCGGGCACTTTTGGCATTTACAAAGCTAGTTATAACACGGTCAAGTAAAATTGAAAGAAAGGCGAGGAATTTTCATCTTTTTTTGAATCACTACTATAAAAGGTG
>JAQGCA010002175.1:0-14639 GCA_034698945.1 Protaphorura quadriocellata | reverse complement strand
GTTTGAATAGTCACCGCATTACACACAAGGATAATTGAATTGAAAAGTTTATAACAATTTTAATCCGGGATTACTTCGTTTGATTTATTTACCTTCCAACACACCAACCTGGGTTTGGATTTTAGTCATTTTTCTTAGCACTCACTCACGTATAATTTTGATAGCTACGTTTGAGAATTTATTTTTCGATGGAGCCACGTCCTGTTTTTATTTTTGGTATTAACGTCAAAGAAATGAGTACATAATTGAGACAATAGACAAATGTGTCATTTCTTCTACTGAACAGAACTATTTCTTCGGAGATGTCAATCAATAAAATCCAAAGGAAAATGAAAGAGCCCTAAAGTACATTTATTTCATTGTTTCTATTTCCAGGGTCGTCTTCTGTCACACAATGCGTCAACAGGAATCATCATCACAAATCAGAGTCTTGTCCTACAGGGGTTAAGTAAAAAATCACAAGGACTTTACACCTGTATCGGGAGCAACAAAGAAGGTGATGGGCCCAGTAATGCCGTCAACCTAAATGTCAAATGTAAGTCTTATTTCTACAATACGCTTGTAGAGGTTTACAAAAGCATTAAGCCCCCCACCTACGCAAAAATAAAAGCCGAAAATCTACGTGGAAAGCCCACTGACTAATCGTACAGTGTGGGTCAGAAATGATTATTCCAATTTACAGCATGCCACTTATGGAATAAACTAGAAAATTGATCAAATTTCCCATTAATTATTAATTGACATTTCGCCGGTAGGTTTGGTTTGGTGAGACATGATAGGATGTTTTTCGTAACTCTAGCATCACAGGAGTAAGTAGCTAAGAGGGGTTCCACGCTTAACATATGACAATTTTTCAATCTAGTTATGTACATTCATTATGGTCCACCCTGTGCAGTGACTGATATATTGAAGACTGGATTCGCAGTTTCTGACTTAGAAGGGGCGACTGTACTTTCTCTTTTTTATTTGGAAAATCCAGACAGGTAGATACGAAGTTGAGTGAAAGCCGCTTCCTGAAACGTTACTAATTACTCTCCCGACTTATACTTCCTCGCTTAAAGTTTTCTGCTAAGATGGTTTAAACCAATCAATATTGTAGTTTGGAGTTTCAAATTTTCCTAGTCAGAAATATATATGACAGATGGAAATAGAAGTCCCGTATCTAGCCTTACTGTAGTAGTAGTGCCGTAATTCGACTTCAGAAGAAACTTCTTCTGGCTTTCTTTGTGAACATTTTCACTTTGAAGAAAAAGACGGCATTAATTAATTTAACTTATTTTGAAAGTCAGAAAATTGTCAATCCGCTTACCATCCAAGAACAGCAGTAGCTAGAAAGCCTCAACAATTTTTATTGCTTGGGATAGTGACATGCAGGAACATCTTAATAGCTTCTTTTTTCAAAATTATAATTAATTATTCTCAAGTCTTCATATTTTTAAAATGAAAATCATGCGTCTTTCGTGTTTCTGATTTATTTAGATGCTCCTGCTTGTAAACCAAATCAACAAACCGTTTACGGGATTGCTCGTCAAGAGGCAGCTAAAATTCATTGTGACGTGGACTCAAACCCTGAATCGGATTTGATTTTCAAATGGAAATTCAATAATTCGGCGGAAACAATTGATATTCAACAATCACACTACACTGTGGATAGGACAAGGTCAACCTTAACGTACACACCAATCACTGACTTGGATTTCGGCACAGTTTTATGCATGGCAAGCTCAAGGTGACCCGTTTCTTTATATCTATATAAAAAAATGTAATTTATATAAATGACTGAGAACAACATCCTAGGGTTTAGAAATCCATTACGGTCAATACCAATTTAATATTAAAATTAATTAAATTAATTTTATTGAAACTTTCAAGAAGAGTTACAATTAATTACTTAATAGTTGAACTTATCTATAGTCAAGTATATTGCAGTACAAGTTGCTGAACTTATGGAAAAATGAATCCGAGTATGAAGACACGAATTTCATGTCAAGTAATCTCGATCTAATTAAGTTTATACGTTACTATGCATTACCAATAATAACCGTTACAGAATACGAAGGAAGATGTAAAATACGAGGCGATGTAACCGCAAAGCACAGGCATGCCTGTGCTGTATATTTTCTCCTTTGACGCTGCCGAAAAAATTGAAGTTTTAACTCGGGGTCCAAAGTTCTGTAATTCATAAGGTTTTGAATCAAATTAATATAAAGCGTGTAAACGAGTACGATGAAATTAAACTCTCAGTAACGTTTTTACCATCTTCTGATGAATTCTCATCACTCTCAACCACCGACTCATCAGATTCGTCATCACTTCCCTCCACTTCCGATTCGGATTCGTCATTCTCATCAGAATCAATTTCGTCATAACAGTCATCTGCCAAAACATTGACAAAATTCAAATTCAAATATAATACTTACTGTAAATAATAAAGTCAATTTTACCACTTAAGCTCGAGTCAGACGGTCCCGTAGGTAATCTTGTAGATGAAATAAGGTGTAAAGGACTTTCGCCATCTCCATCTGATTTAAATACAATCATTAATTTGAGGAAAAGATGGGAGCACGCGCATGCGCGTGCTCAATAGGTGTGGCTAGCAAACTAACCTAAGCCCTGAGAAATTGGCCGGAGTATGTCAGACGCTTCTGGCAATAAGATTTGCGACGCCTCAGGGAACATGTCCTCAGAATGATAGGTTTCATCGCCTTGTATGTCGTATGAAAGAAAACTTTCAAGATTATCATCAAAATTTTGTTTACTTCCTCTAAAGCATTTTAAAAGAAAAATGCGGTGCAAGTTGACCAAAGCCAAGTCCCTCATAGTTGTAAGAGAGATGTCTTTAATCCATCCATTAATGTACGCGGTATGTCTGTTCAATAATTTGAAACTATGATGATAGTTTGCCATTCCTGGTTTCTCTAGCATGTCACACAGTAAGTAAAGGAGGTGTGCTACATTTTCCGCAAAAGTCGCTTCCGAGACCGTATTATAGAACCCCAAAAACTGCTTGTGCATCTCAAGGTATGTGTACTCGTTTGATAAACGGAATTGTTCGCCAGCGTTTAGATTTTTCCCAAATTCCGCCGCGGATTTGCTGCCATAAAATGTTTTTCCAACATATCCCTCCCCACCGATTGGATGATTATTGTAAAGATAAACTTTTGGGCGATTCATTTCTTTAGGGCATCGAGCTATGGCTCTACTTTGGGCCTGCCAGACTTCATTCCTAAGTGCGGCACATGTACTGTCGATTCTGTCTCTGTCCCATCCAATTTGACTTCCGCCAGTAATGACATCAGACTCATTCAATAATCCAAAAAAGAACCCTCTTCGTTCTAAAAAACATCTTAGTCTCTTGAAACAACTCCTGTTGATATTCAATCTTCGATTAATCAAGGTACACGGTTTGATTCCAGCAGAGGGGTGTAATATATTAACCAAATGAGTCCTCAATTCAGTCAGAAACATCATAGAGAGCTAAGAAAATGAAACCAGAGACAGACACTCCAATTTAACTTTTATATTACGACAACCTGTTCAATGTAATGATGAAGCAAGTTAGTTTTCCTTTACTTACGTCGATAAATGATCGATCTTCCGCTTGTTCCGTCCACTCATTATGCGTGAATTTGTGGAATTCTAAAACATCAATGGTGAAAGATTGAGTGGTTTCGTTTTTCCCTGTAATCTCAATTTCTGATTTCCAAAAAGTGTAATGTGAACTATTCAATCTCGTCGTCAATTCTTTCAATACCAGATCAGTTACATGGGCTTTAGTTCCACAATCTTCTGCATTTGCACGTCCATGGACGTGCATATTGAAGAATACATTCGCGTCAACCCGAGTCGTCACCACACAGACACAGTTATACGTAAGCCATTCAGTACTATGCATCTTGCATACGGCCCCCTTTTCGAAATTACACCGCCGTGTACATATTTCTTCATTACAAATTCCATGTATATGTAGATATTTATCTTTCTTATTCTTCCTGTTACACATAGTATAGTAGAAGAATCGTTTACTATAGGCGTCAACTCCAATATCAAATTCAAAGTTTGGGATCGTTGAAATCTTTTTGTCGAATCTTCTCCTCGCGGTGTATATATTCGTATCATTAGAGATACTTCCCCATTCCGTAATAGCTAACTCTAGCTTGGAGTTGATGTTATTTAACTTTAATTCGGGATCTGTTTTTCGAAAATACATCCAAATAGCTTGTATACACAGTTCATGTGGCTTAATTCCTTCCAATTCACAAATCCTCTCCTTCATGACAGGATAATCCGAGGGATTATCCGAAGATGCGTCAGGTAATTCAGGTAAGTGTGTAAGAAATTGTGAATCCAAATTGTCTTCGGTCTGGGACGAAAATAAATTCGAGAAGGTAGGGGTCATTTCTGTCATATTGTCGTTAGGAGCACCGTCATGACGGTGCTCATTTGTACTGTATATGTCCTGCACAGATCTAACACTTTCGATTATCTTCTTGTTCCATACATGGTAGTTTTTGATGGCGTGTTTATTTAAGTCTGATAGGTATCGGAATTTTTCGCCGCACTGTAGACATACGTAAAGTCCTATTTCGTGTATGTTCCTCAAATGCTGTCTCAGAAGTCTTCCCTTGCGGAAATATTCATCGCATTCTGGGCAATAATGATCTGTCCTAGTGGCTTTTATATTTTGTTTAGGATGATTAGTCCTGCCCGCTGATGCCGCTCGTTTCCGCTGTTGAATCTATTATACAATGCAAAGTTTATAATGTGATTAGAACTCCAGACATATTTCACTTAACTAACGGCTGAGCACTGTAACAGTGGTATTGTTACTGATTCAGATATATATGAAATGAAACCTGCATAATTATATCATTCATATAAAAAGGCAATAATAGTGAAGGCAATAGCTTGATTGTTCCACACAATAGCCGATTCCATCACGACAGAAATAACTTATATCCAATGATTTGTGAACATCAATTGATTTCAGGATTTAATAATAATAAAAATTTCACCTGCGTGAAAAGGCTTGTTCATTAGAGATACAACAGAAACCCTGCACATCGTTCCAAAGTAAACAAATACAAATCTAAGGCTTTCATGGTTCCTAATATTCACTTAATCGAATATGTCAGGAAAGATTCTAAACCTTACCCTTGACTCTTCGTGACTGTGGTCTACCGTTGACATACTCCATTTTCCTTTTTTTGAAAGGTAAATTGCTTTGTTACAATAAAACAGTTTGTTCATAGAATCCGTTTCACAACAGCCGAACTTCATGTCGAATTTATCTATTTGATCTAGATTTATCCTTATCCTTTTGAATTTGAATCCCTCATATGTGAGATCCGTGTCGGTGAGGAAATCAGGTTGGCTGATGGCAGCATTCATTGTAAAGCCCTTTTTAAACAAATAGTACTAATAGTATAGAAATAACGTATTGGCGCACTGGCATGCCAGTGCGATGCGATTGCTTACTTCTTCAGAGGTAGTATGATTATGAAAACCATATTCATGTACGACACCTATCTCCATCAACTCAGCTGTAGTACCGCAACCTGATTCCACACATTTGAATTTTTCACTCACGTTGTCTTTCAACAAACTATGCATTCTATAATGCAGTCTATTTCCATTATCATACAGTTTGAATTCTTCAATAATCTGTAAGGAAAAATGAACTAATTATTATAAGATACAAAATCAAATTATATATTAAACACGACAATGAGCGAAGACGACACTAAAAGATTAAGCTGATGACAGTGACTTTATTCTTGAATTTGACCTCACCGGGTTGCTAAAAAACTAAAAAAAAATTATATCTAAGGAATGGGATTGGTGGTAGTGGCTGGGTATTAAGAAAGTGTGAAAGTCTAAAGTTGTGTCGTCGCCTAGCAACGGAATGCAATTGTTGAATGTGTTGAATGTGAATGCTTAAAAATACTAATATGTATAAATATTAACTACATCCGTTCGTAAAGACGGGTTTTCTGGCTTGTATTTCCATAAGTCGGACATATCAATTTGATAATTCCTACCTAGTAAAACGTCAAAGTCTACGAAAGTGGTTGGAAAAACATTATAGAAGTATAGCAGTAAAAATTTAATTTTTTCTCTATAATAATAAGCCCTAAGATTATGATCATATTTTTTTTTTATTAAATAAAAGGAATTTACGTGAGTCAGTTCACAAGCGTGATCGTTGAGCGATACATAAAAGTCGCCTTCCTCCGTTGGTTCGAATAGTTGTACTCGGCACCTCTGATTCAAAATTTTATGATTTTTGCACGTGTAAATTTGTCTCCATGACGCAGATGTACCGGGTGAAGCCTTAATCGCAACATATTCGTATCCTCCACATTTTGCCGTGTTAGAACTTTTTGTGACAGATCCGCTGTCATATGCTCTCAAGAAGGGGCCCTGCCAAGAAATGAATTAACGAATCAGTCAAATTTGTTGCACTATGTCAACAATTAAGTATGTATGCATATTTTGAGATCCAGCACTGACATGTCAGTGCCACAAGTTTGATACTCGTTCGTTTGCACCATATTTGTCTGGCATAATCAAGTTCACATCATTCTTCAAAGCAACCATTATTCCTAAATTACATATTGGTTTCAAGAACGTACCGACGTTGGTTTCCTAGAATGATTATGGTATCCGGTAAAAGTTATATTCTTATCTTCTTCTTCAACCACGGCTTTCACATTGCAGTTTGTGTCGGAGCAAATGAAATCTCCAAAATCATTTCGCTTGAAATTGAATCCGAAACACGAGAATCTCTCTAAATCTCCATCAACATATTTGACGGAAGAACTGGATTCATAAGGAAATACCTACAAACGATCGAATTCATTGAAATCTAGACAGATATTTTAAGGCGAATTTTTACATTACAATCATTAAAGTCATAACTTACGAATAGATCATCGGAAGTATGCGTTTGTTTTGAAAGATGGTGTGTAAAGGAGTTATAACGAAGAAATTGACGTGGACACGAAACACATTTAAACAGTGACATGCTGCTTGGCCCTGACATGTCAGGGCCTGATTTAACTGTAACCGTATGTTTGGTTAATAATTGTCTTGTTTACTTTCTTAAAAAGATTTAAAACAGAGCTACACCACTAGTACGGTAATTGACACGTTCAGTAAAGTGCGGAGGTTGAAAGCAGAATAAACACAATAAATCATAGCTCTCGCATGGACAGACTATTGGTGATTCCATACCACTGTCAAGGTAGTATTGAAGGGTAGGAACTCAAACTGTGCCATGTCGTCATAGGACTGAATTGCACTCCCCTAGTCATGGCGACGTCAACTCTGAGTGGAGGACTTCAATTGAAGGGGCTGGGCTGAGTCACCTTCCGTGCCCTTGAAGTGCTTACTTTGAATTCTTGGATTTGTTTTTTTAGAATTTCCATTCATTGGTAAAAATATGTATGTGTTGCAGTTAGCCTCGTGGAAATAATTTCTGAAATTTGAACGAAGTTCTCACCGTAACCGCAATAACTAATTTTTTCGTTAATGCCTTTTGATATTTACATATCATTTGTCGCCATAAAATCGTAGTCGATTACATTGTTCATATTGCGCCATTTAGACAAACCCTGTGACATATAGATGTAATACATTGCATAAATTATAATTGACGACAAAGATGATTGTTGTCATTCTAGGTCTTAATTGACAGCTGCCACGGCAATGTTTTTCTTATTTGACATGTCACATAGAAATTGAAAAATAAGCAACATCGACTTTTTTTTTAGAACTGGATCACAAATGCATTCTATCTGGGGACTAATTGTTAACGTTAATTTTAACATTCGTAACACGATGTCACCAGAAAATTCTTGACTTTATTATAATAATTTAATTCCCGTCATAAATGTTAACATTTCTATTTTTTTAATTATTTGGCACATGCATGCACGTGCCTGTTCCAATAATTTCGAATAAGACATACTTTGTTCTTTCGGGTATTGCTGCAGTTTTTTTTTTAATTGTTTTCTCGGCATGGAGTAATTACCAAGAGAGTTTAAATCAGTCACTTAAGAAATCTATTTTCTACACTTCAAACTGTTGAAAGTATATGACGAATCTACTAATTAACGCTATTACTATGTGTTCAAGATGTTATTTGGACAACTGAGAAAATAACTGTAGAAATAGCAGACATGTCAATCATGTTTCGTACGTGAGAACTGTGCGTACAGCACTTGCATGCCAGTGCTCAAATTTAAGTGTAACATACATGGCATATCTCTAAAAATGTTCAGTCACTTTCACTAAATGCACACCTATTTAATTTTAACGCCCAAAACAAATTGTGTGCGGCTATGCTCCTTCATTTGTTATAGTATCTGCTAGAGTTTTTTACGTCAGATTTAAGCGTGTAATAACGAAACGATTTTCTGCCCATGTCCTGCAACATGATCTAAAATATAACTTTTTCTTGAAAAACCTGAAAATCTGTGAAACTATTTTGAAATATTACTTTTGTAATCCTGAAATTTTCTACTACAACCATTCCAAGGTACTGGTAGCAACTTAATAAAGGCTTCTTAATATCCTTCTACAACAAAACCTAACCTGCCGTACTACTCTGCTAGCAATACAAAATCCAACGGATACAAAATAAAATGAAGTAATACAGAAGGAATAATGGTAGTATAAATTGTTTCTTTTATTAAATTCCAAACTACTTTTGTATAAACAAGACGTGGCTTCTACGCTACAATGACATAAGGCACTGAATACATCAAATAAAAAGCACAGTCCAGCAAACTGATCAGGAGGATTTCTCGAAAATGTTGTTGATGGTGGCGTCAATGGTTGATGAATTAGGACTCTCTGCTACTCCTGCAGAAATATACAAAATAATCATTAATTAATAATGAAATTATTAACAAATTATTAATAATGAAATGAAATAAAATAGTTATTATTACGGCTTTGTAGTCTGTCTTTATGTGAATGATATGTACAATATTAATTTACCTTGGGTTTCCCGCAATTGCAACAGCTTGGTCTGTAAAGTGCGTTGGCAGCTCGGCAATTCTCCAAATTGCAGATCCAGGACTTCTTATTTGGCACCTGCATGCAGGTGCCTTGGTCTGCTTCCATCTTTTTGCGACGTTGATTTGCATGGCGTCTCCGGTTTTGCGCAGCATTGTAGTCCGGGTGTTCCAAGTTGTACTGCCGTCTGACTTTGGGATCACCTTCCTCCAAGTGACACTGCCATCCTTGATGGCCGGAACCTCCACACTTGTGACACGCAATTTCCTTCTCTCTGTCCAATTTTTCTCGCCCTTCCTTTAGAACTTTTAGAATACTGGAATGATATTTTGCGGTGGACAGCAATGGGTTGACATGCCGCCCCAAACATTGTTTCACCTCCTCCTCAGTCTGAGGGTACTTCTTGGCCAATATAAATATTTGCTCCTTTTTCAAAAGTATGACCGGTTTTTCGTCCAACACCTTCGCGTTGAAAACATTCCAGTCATTCAAAATCCTGGCCATTTCTTCTTCTTCCTTTGACAAGTTCTCTACCGAAATTTCTTTAGCAGTGAGTCCCAAGATTGGTTTTGGTTTGTAGAGAGAGCTTCGAGGGTTCAACATCATGTTGTTGGATCTTCGGAATGCTGACAGCAAACATCCATGGGTTGGATCCAATTCATTCAACTTTGAAACAAAATTAAATTTACTTTAACAAAGTTCAGACAAAGCAGAAAAAAACGGCGGTGAAAGCACTGCCATGGCAGTGCTTTCACCGAAATATTAGAAATGCACAAAAGTAACTTACTCTCTGCTTGAGCTTGTCCCAAAGTCTTAATAAAAAATGTGAGTCGTCTCGTGCGTAATTCTTCAGCGTAAGCGGCAATTCCCGTTGTGTAAAATCAGCCCGACTTGCCAACTTATTCATTTTGATTTTCTGGAAGAAGATTCCCATCAACGACTCCAAAGAAATGGTTGGGTATTTCTTGAGGTACTGCTCCTACGGCTCCTTGGAATTCCTTTCCTTGTGGAGGTTGTCAAACACTTTCCATGACTTGTCGAAGCAGTCGGCGAAGAATTCTTCTTTCCATACGTTGAACACGTGTTGGAGATCAATTATTCCGACTGGAAATATGTTGAATTCTTTTTGCAGCCAGAGCAGATCGTTTGTTCCTCCGACAACAATTTTTAAGATGTTGGGGTTTTGAAAAATCTCCAGTTTTCCTCTTCCTTTGATGAAAGCTCTCACGTGCTGTTCATAAACATCCAGGAGGAAGTCTCGAGTCCAAGTAGATATTTGGATGAGAGCTGTATTTCCTAAAAATCGAAAACAGCATGTCAATCGTAAGTTACAAGAAAATTCGATGGGGGCGTGAAAATGAGAGCACTCGCATACGAGTGCTCAAGCACTATTTTTACAAATTTCACTTACCCAAATACGAGTGGTAATCTTCTCCTTCCAAGTCCACCCCAATTTCGTAACCACTTTGAATCCTTCTCAGCATATCTTCACAGGAATCTGATGAGTTGATCCATGTAGTAGTGACTGCTGGATCATTCAATTCTGTCTTAGCAGGATTTGACCCAAGCATCACATCACGTGGTGTCCAATCTGCAACTTCTTGGGGATGTGGATGATTCTCATGCCACTCGTGCAGATTGTAATTTTTTGCTCGAGCTTCCAAGAGTAATTTCTTGTCTTTATCTTGAGGTCTCTCCGATGACGTTCCAAACTTCTTGAGTGCTCTCAACTTCTCCAGATCCATCTCTGCAATGAAAATTTCATAGCAATATTAATAAATGGACAAAATTACTGCAAAATCTAATTTTATTACAGTTTGTAGAAAATAAATTATTGTTCAAAACAGCACATACCTTTTCAATGGTTGATATATTATGTCGAAATTCACGGGAGGTCACTCCAGTGGCACGTGCATGCACGTGCCTGATAGTTCCGTATCAGTATGTCCTGTCTCGAATGACGAACGTCCTCAGGACCTGGACACGAATTAAACACTGACACTTTAATTCACCACTTACTTCGTACTTTTCCACATTTAACCCATACATTATTCCTTACCATAGAAAGCAGTAGCGATTTCAAATAGGCCAGGACAGACTCAGTAGAAACGTGGATTAACTTCCCAGCAGGACGATGAGTCTTCCAGCATTAGCGTGGCCAGAAAAATTAATCAGTCAGGGCCAGGTCAACTTTAGCAGTGATGTGGATGAAAAGTCAGCAATGCTTCGTTTAGGGCCGCCTTCACTTTTACCTAAAAATAATTTAAGAAATATCAATTAGTACATAGTAAACAGATAGATAGATTTAGATAGTAGGTCAATTCATTCTTACCAGTCAATGCAACTTTTTTTTCAGTGCAGGACAATTTCTTCCAGGAGATATTTCTTCCTCGGAAGCCAAAAGTGAAATGATTTTTATGAGATATTCTCGCAAGAACGAAAACTCAATTTGACCTTTCAAACAAAGAAACTCATTTGCATATGCAAATTATTTTTTTAATTAAGAAGTACCCTCCGCTTTAGGTACTTTTATTGGAGAAAAAATAAAATTAAATATGCAAATGAGTTTGTACTTCAAGTGTACCCTGCTTTAGGTACTTTTATTCGAGGAAAAGCAAATTAAATATGCAAATGAGTTTGTACTTCAAAAGAACCTTTCTTCAGGTAATTTCATCGGCTCCTATACCTATAGGACCTATAGCGGGGGTACTTTGGAGAAAAGTATAAAAGGCAAAGTCCAAGAGAAATCAGAGCTCAGTCCAAGCCAGACAGCGGACCAAGAAGGATCTTTCCTGAAACCCAATCTCCAGCCAACTGCTCTTCCACTCCTGAGTCCGCCGTGGGATCAGCTGCTAACGGACTTTACCTCGTGGGATCAGCTCTAACCAGACATCCACCTCGCCATGCACACCATGGACCTTACCTCGTGGGATCAGCTCTAACCAGACATCCACCGATGGAATACACATCACGGACTTTACATCGTGGGATCAGCTCTAACCAGACATCCACCGTTGGAATACACAACATGGACCTTACCTCGTGGGATCAGCTCTAACCTTACATCCACCTCGCCATGCACATCATGGACCTTACCTCTTCGGATCAGCTCTAACCATGCATCCACCGATGGAATACACATCACGGACCTTACCTCGTGGGATCAGCTTAAACAACTAACGAGGCGACAAAGGATGGACACCGCCGATCCTCTAGCTATCTCCGGAGGTTGACACTTCAGACTCGGACTCTGGTTCTGGCTCTGACCTGGATAGTGGAAGGACTGCCACCTCATCGGACAACGAATTGGAGCCTATACCCTAGGATTTTGACAACGGCGAATTGCCCTTCCTCAACCAAAATGTTCCATTACCTTCACATTGTTGCTCTCTGCCGCCGTCTGTGATGGGTATAAAACGCGCCAATGCTCAACGACCATAATATACATTGGATAATTTGGACCACTTCAGGGAAACAAATTTATTTTTTAGGATATGTGGTTTGACTTTTTTAACAATAGATAGCTAACCGCATTCATGGATAGTTTATACAATGGTATCAGCGCGCGCTGAACTTCCCTTCAATTACTTTTAATTGAAAGTGGCGATACCAAACAGGGGCCTTTTCGAATCTCTGTGGCCATGAGATTTTCGCGCGTAATGAGGCAGACTGACGAGATTCGAGGGGGCGTTTATAAATGATTAGAACAAACAGGTGTATAATCGTGAATTTACGTAATTGAAGTACATGTCGCTTAGCCCATTCACAATCGTTTGCACTATGCTGACCAATTTTATTGTGGCACCAACGCATCTTTACCTGCCATCGAACTCTCAGGGGTGGCAGAAGTCCTTATGGGTAACATACTATTTGTGGATCAATTCAAATTAGTTTTCTATACGTGGTAGTCCCGGGTATGCAGACCAACTTCAGTTTTGGTACCAACGCATGTCGACCTACCGTTGACCCCCCAGGGGTCACTGAAGTCCTTATGTACTATAGTGCGCCATTACACTCGACACCGCAGACAATAATGATAAAGAAAGTTGCCTGTCTCGATGATTACAACAATTTTCGTAAAATCCGTTTCGGCAATCAAGAGGTACCGGGAAATTGACATTGATCTCTGAACTGCATGTCTGACCACAGATAAAAATGATCGAGGGGAAAGTTGCAAGCCTTGGCGTTCGCAACAGCGTTTTGTAGGGGTCATTTTTTCGGTTAAGTAGGAACCAATATGGTCACCTTCTGTGACACCGACGGGTAAGCGGGGTCAACTTTTCGTGGTGGTATGTTCGTAAACTTTGTTCAGGTCACATCCAACAAATAAAAAAATCAGCGAATTCGGCGTACTTTATTCCATAAGGTTTGTGTAATCTCCTTTCATGTTTGCGTTCGCGAATTATATTGACGACCCAAATTTAACCAAAAACGACCCATTCCTGCCGACGATTTCTTACATCTAAATCAAAATTTCTTAACAAGGTCATCGTTTATATCTCCACAATATGGCATATGGCCAACTAATACATTCCGAATTCAAATCTCTTCAAGCCAAATTAAACAAAATATTAAACTTTACCTTGAAATTCGGAGATCACCAGGTCAATCACAATCAGGGTCACAGTGAAATGTCTTGTATGAAAACAAAATAATTTCAAACCAAGACCAGCTGAAATTGGATTCTAATATATTTCTGTTCGGCGCATACAACGAAAACTAAAAGAGGCGCGAAACCGAAATTTGTAATATGTTATACTATATGTTGTATAATATATGTTGTAATATGTTATGGCCACACATCTTAAAAGGCTCCGGTGTGGATACACAAATTGGTAGATCACACACGTGTACTAATGCGAAAGTGGCACGTGCATGCACGTGCTTGATATAAACATGGTCGGAGGACAAGTCCCAAGATTTTAGCGACGTGAAAACAGTGGCGAGTCAAGAAGTGGGCACAAGTAGGCCCGTGTCTACGTGTAATTTTGTTCCTGTGCCTACATTAACAAAACTAGTGGCCATTGTACAAAATATTTGGTGTTAGAAGAACGTTTTACATGCAACATTATGTTACGAAATGTTCAAGATCTTCAAGATCTTGAGATCATAAGATCTTCAAGATACTTTAAGTTTTTATCTCAATTTGCCCCAAATAAGTGTCATCCCGTATTAGTCGCGTTTGGCCCTATTTCCTTTACCTTTTCTTCTCAACTTAAGAAATAATACTTTACTATACCATACTAATAGTACTAGTAACAACAGTTGTTACTAGTACTAGTAGAAGATCAGTTACTGATCTTCCTTTTCCGACCATGCTTGGAAACAGTATTGCTCAGTGTCAGTCTCATCTTACCCCATTTGAGTCTCATCTGGCTGGTTTTCTTTATTTCATTTCAACTTAACAAATAATACTGTTGTCGTCGTGTGACCGAGAAATGACTTTAAGTGAACGTGTGCTACCTGGTGGTGAAATTTTACATTTTTTATGATTTCAATTTTGTGTAAAATCTGACGAAACATAGAGGTGTGATTGCGTCATGCACAGAGTGTATGATCCTTTGTGAAGTGGAAAAGTGAACTGCGTAGTTAGTCGGATTTGGTTGATGGAGAAA
>JAQGCA010002174.1:0-14639 GCA_034698945.1 Protaphorura quadriocellata | reverse complement strand
GTGAAAGAGGTTTCGACTTACAATTTTTTCCAGTAGGGGTGTGTACCCTGGCCTTCGGCCAGGGGGGGTGTGTACCAGGGGGCGAGGGGGTACCTGCCCACGTCTGTGCGTAAGCGATTATCCAACGATTGCAATCAGACACGAACAAAGATATTAAATCGTACATTTATTGAAGGTAACACAACATTTGAATGATTTCCTTCGCGTCAAGGAGTTACTGGAACGACTATGTAGCCAAACTATATCACCGCTCTTGTATTTGTTCACATTAATTAGAAATCACAACCCAACTGTAGCATAAATTCTTGTTACCAGGCCGAAAACAAAATCAAACAATCCGGATCTTTTGCAGGAACGCCCAAACGCTGAGATACAATGAGAGGAATTACTTTGTTTGGAAAGTAATGCTTGACGACCCCGGATTCCTTTCCAATAGCTTCGGTGAACATATTAGACGAATTCATTAGAGGAGTAGAGTAAAAGCAATCCCGTGTAGAAAAGCCTCGATTTACTGCCGTACTTTTAACAAAGTGACTATAAATTCTCGTCTGTCTAAACAGTGGCAAACAAGCTAATTTTTTACTCGTAATTTGACGCTTGTTGCTTTGTGCATCTGAAGCGAGTGTATATGTGGACGTTAGACAAATTAACCGACTTTCGGTATTGGCTTGCATAAAAACAACAATACACAAAATTTCTTATAATTTGGACGGGCTAAGACTGAAGCTATCGGCACCTTTTTTATACTTAAATTGTTTTTCGCGGATTCCGCAAGCACTGCAACAATGAGTAGTTGCACTAGTAGTCCGATTCCTGATAACTGACGTACAGTAAACAAGAAGGTTACCCCGTTACCCGGAGGCCAATAACACATCACATGTCTAAATTTATTTTGTTGATTAGTGGGATTTACATAGTGTTCTGTGTCCTTAGTGTTATATATTAAGTACTAAGAGTACTCTCCTTTAAGTACCTAAATGTTTTGTAACTTTTAGAGTGACGAACAGCAAGGAGCTCTCTGTCAAAATGGAGTTATCACTCATCTTGCTTCGCTTCTTTGCTCTACCAATCCGAAGGTTCAGATGCCGGCTATTAATTTTCTTTCTGCGCTAGCTTATAAGAATGAGCGAGTTTCCGGAATCATTGTCAGCACTATGCATGGAGATAAAACTGTGCCGGATTTATTAGCTCTACTAATTGCCAGAGACAAACCTCATCAAACCCAATTGAGCGTGGCTCGTTGTTTTACATATTTGCACAGAGCAAATGCTCTCTCTCCAACTGAGCCGAAAGTAGCCATTAAAACGTTGTCATGCCTGGTTCGAATGTGTGGCAAAGAACATGACCAAGACTTGCGAATTATGGCTGCAGAAACTTTGGCTTATCTGATTGAAGTTGACAAGGACTTGCAAGGCATAGCAGCCATTTCCAATCACCTCATTCCAACGTTGGCCGAATATTTGAAATACCAGTCCACTCATTACAAGCCACTAATTGGATATTCACCGAATATGACCCAGGCTGCTTTTAGGGTAAGTTTCGGATATGTAATAAAATATAATTTGAGTTCGAGAATTTTTGCTTTGAGTCTTCTGGTTCTAAATCATCTTTATTTCCTTTATGTTTACTGAAAAACTGAACATTGAGTTTACATTCTGATGTCCTTGTCGCTATAGTTAGTTACATAATTTTTTTTATTAAGGTCAAGAATATCAATTTTCACTGTTGTCAACATTCGGACCGGCCTTTTTAAACAAGAGGATAGAAAAAGATTATATAATTGCAGAAATCACACCATAAATTAAAACACATAGGTATACCTATAACCAAATTATATACTAATTTTCTCAATAAAGAATAAAGATTGTCGATCGATACAACATTTCTTACACTAACGAATAAAGAATAATTACTAACAGTGCGGAATTGGTTAATTAAAATAAAGTATGTCATTTACCCGCGATTTAATAAGCCATTCATCGATGTGTGTCTTATAATTCAAACTCTTTAGGAAACTTTCTTTTAAGGAGATGGGAAGCAAATTGAATAAATGAGTTACCCTCCATAAGAAGGAGCGCTCAAAAAATGCGGAGCACCTGATGACTGGTAATGTGAGCAGTCTTTTTGAACGGCGCATAGTCCGCGATTTAAGATTTTCATGGAATAGCGAATCTCGAAAATCATTTAACTTGCTTTGTCGGAACATCTGTAACCAATTTAGCGAAAGATAGTAAATTCTTTCAGAGACCTTTAGGAGAGCGAACTTGTTATAATAGCGTAAAAGATCGTCAGGACCAATCCTATAATCTTACAACTCGGACTAAATCGAGTTTCGAGAGTTATTTTGTTTCTTTATATTTACGGTTAAAGGCCTTTGCATCTTTGGGGGCGAATGACGAGAATATTCGAAAGCGAATAATTGAAACCGATCATTTAATGGATCGAGTTGTGTCCGGACTTGATGATTCGAATGAAGCTGTGGCATTGGCGGCCGTCAGATGTTTGCACTCACTCTCTCGATCTGTTCATCAACTAAGAACTACATTCAAGGTCTGATCCCTACGGAGTTGTCTAAGTGAATATTTTTTGAAAGATGACATGTATTTTAATAATGTTTTTGGTAATCTTTAGGATCACTCCGTCTGGAAACCGTTAATGAAACTGCTCCAGCACCCAAGTCAAGACATACTGAATGTAGCATCGTCGACTCTTTGCAATTTGCTTTTAGAATTTTCTCCTTCCAAGGAACCAATATTAGAAGCCGGTGCGGTTGATATATTATGCAGTTTGACTCGACACGACGATATAGGCTTGAGACTTAACGGCATTTGGGCTTTAATGGTGTGTACTGGTTTTAATGTTTTCGTGCTTGCAGAAATTGGGATGCCTTTTAGTTTTAGTCCTAACAATAAATCGAAATCGGTATTTATTTCAGAACGTCGCATTTCAAGCAGACCAAAGGGTCAAGTCTCAAATTATCGCCTCTCTCGGAACTGAACAAATATTTCGTTTATTGTCCGATCCGGAGGAAAGTATTGTTATGAAAACTCTGGGACTTCTTCGTAATCTACTTAGTGCTCCCCATATTGATCATATTATGGGGTTATACGGAAAACAAATAATGCAGGTAATTTATTCTCGCGATAATTAATATTGGAAACCTTTCAGTGCCACGATCATAGCGATTGATAAGTAGCTTTTAAAGTATAAAACGGTAGCATTTTTTGCACTTTCTCACTGAACCGTGTCCTTGGTGTTTTCCTTGCTTGTTCAGGCCACAATTCTTACATTGGAAGGGGATCATGGACCGGACGTCAAAGAGCAAGCGCTGTGTATGTTGGCAAATATTGCGGACGGTTTTAAGGCGAAGGAATTCATAATGACAAATGAAGACATTTTGAAGAAGCTTACAAATTATTTGGTAAATTGTAACAAGCCAGAGATCAAAGAATATATTGCCCTTGCCGTTATGTTATGTCAAGTATAAACTGTGTTCTTAGGTTCTTTCGAGTCCGAAACTACAAGTTGCCGCCGTTTTATGTGTGTCTAACCTGGCATGGAAAGATGAAGAGGGTTCTTCAGAACGTCAGGCTAAATTGAAGGAAATGGGAATTCCGAAGTTATTGCATCAGATGATCACTGCAAGCGACCAAGGCTTATTTGACAGGTGTGTACTTCGTATTTTCGGGTTGTGGTATTACAATATTCATTTGTAATATGAATTGATTACGTATTATTCTTTTTTCAGAGTTAAAACTGCGTTACAACAGTTCTCCCAGAACTGACAGTTATCGAAGGAAGTAGTCATGGTTTCTAATTTTACAGACGAATAAATTGAGATGACCGCTTCATTGTATTTCTGATGTTGTACGTTCCATGAGGTGAGATGTTTCTTGACGTGACGAGAGTGAATTACAAATCGTAATACCTTGGTGTCTACAATTTCTTCACTTTTTTTATTTAGTATTAGTAACCGTAGAACGTAAGATTGATGTACTAACTGTCACGCGAGATTGTCGAGATAATCAAATTGGTTATCCTGGATTAGAATTGTAATATGTATCCATTCTGATTTTATTTGGTTGATTGTCTCCGTTTGGTGCAAGTGCAGCGTTGAGCAAGGTTACCCATAAATTACGGTCGGCTGGCCAATTCCTCGCTTCCGCTAGTGTAATTGTGTAATGAACTTAGATTATAAAAGATGTTGTATCATACTTAGATATTGATGTTACGTCGGAAAGCAATTCGAAATCCATTAAAATCAACATTTTTATCATTTTACAAAGGAAATTCTGTGTTCGGAGTAACAGAAATCGTTACGCGGTACAGAGTGTGTAATAGTAAATTTCACTGAAAGTTTGCTGACACGTGACACTTCAATACAATACAAGCGATGGAGGAATGGGTATTTATACTTTTGGGTTGGCCCGGAAATTCGAAGGCATTTGAATTTTTCAACAGTTGTCACTTTCCTCTGTTTCTTTTTTCCCAATGGCGTCCGGATTGGCAATGGGGTCCAAATCAGCAAATATGTCATACCAGGACTTAACTCCTGCAACGCCTTCTGCACTCTTGTTAGTTGCTTTCATCATTGGAGCATTCAAGGGCGGCGCAGTGAAGTTCAGTAAATCGGTACCTGTGATAGAAGTTTGTATATTAGACATGAAGTCTTCGAACCTGCAATGCTTTTTACATCAGACATATGTCAGTTTTGTCGTAATGTTCTTTCTTTGAAGTTTGAAACGTCGAGCTAAACATTGTGAGGGCAAGATTTATGAACATACCTGAACTATCGATACTGTCATGGTCAAGAAGTTGAGAAGGTAGAAAATTACTAGGAGCGTGTGAAACATTGTTCGACGGACCTGCTCGTCCGAGTGTTTGGTGGAACTTATTTTCCGAAGTTTCTCCGTTTTTATTTGGCACAAGAGTTTCTGTTTAATATAAAAATGTACTGTTGAATTGTGAAATTAATAGCCCACCGATGGAAATAGATAGGTACGTAATAGGTTTTAAATAAACAGATAAACCTTAGAGTTCAGCCATTTTACTAATTCAAATCGAGCAGGAAAAATATAACTGCAACGAATATGTCAAAGTCATCGAGGTGCGTACTAGCGAGACTGGGTTTCCGATTAGCAATGTGTGAATTTTGGTAATTCTTATCTTAATTCGACTTACGCTGTTCAGGCTGCAACATCATCGAACTTGTGCTTATGAGTTCATTTAATAGTGTCATTGTGTCACTTGAATCATTCTCAAACGTTAAACTGTCAAAATCATCAGTTAGTAAGTCGTCAGATGATTTTTGTTTCTCATTTTGATTACCTGTAATAATTATTTTATTAGATTTTTCCCGACATATTTTACTCTCATTCGATTGACGTACTTGGCTTCATTAGGGACTTCACATGAGACCCACTATCTTTTGCATTTTCTGAAGATGTAGGCCATGATAAGCCCAAATCCAAGGCTTCGCTTGCAGTTTCAGTTTCTGGACTTTGATCCATTGGACCCAATAAATTCTCGAGAAGTAAAGATGCGTTTTCGTAACTTTTTTTGTCCTCAACATTTGATTGTTTGCCTGCTTCTCTTTGGGTGACATTACGGACAGATTTGGGTCGGTCGTCCCTCGTATTTAATAATTCCTCATCAGTATCTCCTTTTCTATTTTCTGATTCAACTTCATTTCCGAAATCAAACAATAGTTCATCGCTTCGTTCTTGAGGGCCACTTTCTATTGCTAATTGCTTAGCTGGTTCAGCCAGATCTTTTATCACGCAGAACTCGAAATGCTGATACCCTGAAAAGAAATGAAAAAGTAATAGGAAGCCAATTCTAAGAATTTCCTGGGATGAACTGATTCGGCAATTGTATGCTGTAAAAACTGAATTAGAAAAAATTACGGTACTTGTAAATTTGTACTAATTTACAGTGATGCATTATGGACGCGACGGGATGACGCAAAATTACAAGTACTGCGTGGGTACTTCCATTTTGAGGGGCACTTAATATTATTGTTCCAAGACCGGATAATAATTCAAGTGTCATTATTTATTGAACACATCCCACACTTGATAAAATGGTAAAAAAACGACAGTACTGTAAAAAAAAAAAAAAGAGTCAAATTGACCAAGTAGTATTATATTTTGCTTCTGCTTGGAGGGTATCCCTCTCTGTCAACTCCTGACAACGGGGACGACGGAATATAAGTACTGTACTTGATTAAGAAAATGGAAACGGAAAGTAAGTGAGTGGGTAGCTGACCAACCTTTAAATGTACTAGCAAGTGTGTTGAAAATTCGAGAATTTTTTTCGGTAGTACTCATTGTTGAATTCTGGTACTGAATTAGAGCATGAGAAAACATGTTGCACCGAGCGGCAGCCAGTAAATCTACTTTTTGAAGACAAGCCAATTTGAGTTTGTCAAATTGGCTTTTACTTTTTTTTACATGGACTTGCACCTAGTATTATAAAAATACACATTATTAGTTGCCTAATTTTCTCACGTAGAAGTGTTTTCAAGTAGGAAGTTATGTAAAATCACCTTTCGAAACTTCTCCATCTGTTTGTATGTATCAGGATCCAATTCTTGGCTGACATTCTTCATCCATTTGAGGGAAGCTCTGTATTCAGTTCGTTGTCTTTCCATTTGCCTGATCGTATCTAATGTGTCCTCTACAGCTCGACACCTGAAAGTTTCTACTTCCTAAGGCGGATTTACTTACGATTAACATTCGCTACGTAAATAAGCATGGACTATATTATACTATTAGAAATGTACTTGATAAAGTCGTAATAACGGTGGCCGCAATCCGATCTCTTGTTGGCTACAATAAATTAGACTTTTTCCCATTTGAATCATCAGTTTTCCAGCACCACTTTTATCCGTCTTTCCATACTCCTTCAAGAATCTCCCCATCGCATTTTGTTCCTGTGCTAAATCTGGATTTGAAAGGAATAAATGAACACCAACATTAACCACATATGTATATGGAATATAAGTTTAACATTCATTCGTATTGGCGTCTATCCACATCGACAGAACTATCAACAATGAATCAGGTTGTCGTACAGGGACTAGCAACAATTTGAGATGATATTCTAAGAGTCAGAGTCAGAGTCAGAGTCAGAGTCAGAGAATTCTTTATTTAAGTCATAATATTCCATAGCCCAAACAGTTCAGCACATTAGCCAAATTGATTTCCATTGGGTGTCACATTATTCCGACATATAAAGCATACCGTTTTATTGAGTTTCTGAACCGTTTTTGTTGATCGCGTGCAAGAAATTGTATTCCTATGACCGTGTGACCTACATGATGGGTCAACATAACACAAACTTGAAATGGGGCAAAATGATGCCCAATTGCGTTTTGCCTGTTGCCTTTTGCATCTTGCGTCGTTGTGTCACATTTATATTCGGAGTTACTGTAAATGATCTAAATACAACCCATGGGGTCCGTTCGTTCAAGCAGGCTTTGAGATCAAAGTCTAAAAGTCTTTCACCACTTTCTCTATTAGGTTACATGGGGAACCAGGAGAAAAAATCGGTTTCTATTAGAGCCCAAGGTTTCTATTACGCTTACACGTACCCAGGTTCCAAAATATCATGTATGGTAGGTTTTCATACATTGATTCACTACTCAATTACTGAAAATTATAACTGCTCCAATTGAATTGCTGAACGGACAAGATTTACCACATATCGCATATTGGTCGCTTCGCAGAGTAACGCCGCAATCGCCGGCAAGGCATTTTGGAGGGAAGAAAAATCAGATTTTCTTCTCCAAATGCCTTACCAGCGAAAAATCGACTTTCTCCAAACCGGTCAAACAAAATTTTAAATATTGTATAAAAATGTAGCAGAGATAACATCGATAGATTTTTCTAAAAAATAAATATTTTTGATGCGGTTTTGTAAAACAGACGTTCAAGAATCTGTTTCTGCGATGCCGACTTTTACTTAAGCTCTCGTCAGCGCCGTTACGCATATCAGATCTTTGAAAGGAATAGCTTCCTAGATTCGCAATAAGATTCTACAAAATGCATATCTCACTTTTGTCCGACTCCCCAGATTGGGCTGCCGAGGGGTGGGAAAGGTTACGTGCCACTCTGTATATCGATATTTCTGGTTCGGAGAAAACATGCAGCGTATTCTTCACTGAACAGCATATATTTATTATTACATGTACATAGGTATACTACTCTGGTTTGATTAATTGTGTGATCTAAATTTGATTAAATTCAATGAGTTTATTTAACGTTTGTGTTGTGAAATGAAATGTCTGTAAAGGTTACGGCTATAAGCGGACAATAAATTTGATTTGATTGATTGATTAACGTTTGTGTTGCTCACAAAGAGATTATAATATACATAGAGTGGCAATCCAAAAGTTTTTTTTTCAAAATTCCGTCCCCATGTTAAGAGACCAAAAGTGAGTTTTTGTTGATTTTTTACCGTACTAACGTGTACAAAATTCAACGAAAACTCACTTTTGATCTCGTAACTAGGGACGGGTCGCCGATGTTTGATTTCGGCCAAACCCTATACCATTGCCACTCTAGCCTATAGGGTATTATAATCTCTTTGGTTGCTCATATATTAATATACGAATTACGATCCAACTATAATAGTACATCAATAGAATTGATCAAGAAGAGTCAAATTAACGAATTAATTGTTGCCAATATCTTATATTATTGTGATATTTTTAATAGGTTGTATGATTTGTTATTTGTATGTGTTATACGTGTCTCTATCATGAAAATAAATTCGAATCAATCAATCAATCAATCAGTCAATCAATAACACTTAGCGTTTGGAGACAACGCAAAATATTAGCATTTGCATTGATTAGATGAGTGAGCGCTTCCGTTTCATTTTGAAAATGTTCCCTGAATCTAGACAATCCGAAGTCTGACGTGAAATTATTGAATCAGACATGATTGATCCGAATCAGACCTGATTCTTCAATCAGGCAGATTTGGCATACAATGTTCTTTCACTTTAGAGCACTGCAACTTATCTGATCGGAAAATATGATAAATTGTCGGATCATATAAAATATTTAGCCGAAATCCGCCGAATCAGTGTACACGTTTTGTCTGATGGCGTAGTGTCACATATTATGTTGGTTAAAGAAATCTAATATAGTTTTTGTATATCAAGGTGTACAATAATATGGCTGAATTGCTATTTCAAATTCTCTACATCTACAAGTCAAATAAAATTCTTACAGCAAATTCTTTCTTGATATCGGTCTAGTAGTTTGTTCATAGCAGATGAAGTGCATTGAATGGACTTGAAAAGTTCAAGTTTGGCATCTAAAGTTGCATCTGACGCGACAATACACTCGTCTTCCTTTTTTCCAAGCTTGCGAAAAACAGTTTGTTTTGTTACCCAAAACTGTTGCTGAAACTTGTTGAGTGCAGATTTCTCCATTTCGTTAGTGTCAATGAAATTGTCGTAGAATTTGCTGTGTGTTGGACAGAGTTGATGAAATGAATTTGAATGAAATAGAATACCATATGCATTTAATTTTAACTCATCTTATATTCATTTATATTGAAAAAATTCTCCACGCGATTTACTAATAATTACACAACCTTTCATATATTTTCGAGATGATTGTATTATAGAATATTGTGATCTGATTCTGGAATAATACAAAACCGTACTGAATGAATGATTGGTGGTGATTGGGGATTAGGTTAAGTATTAAGTGTGGCTAAACGTAATTGAGAAAGACAATACAATACACGTCCATCTGCGAGGACGCAGACTTCGCAGGTGGTTTTCTCCAGCGCTGCGCTTTCACAAAATAGAAATGGAAACATGGAATAAAAGTGTATCGTCATCACACTGCTAGTAGTTTCTGAGAACTAAAGCGCATGGAAAGCTTATAGTACAGGGTGGTTCATAACCATTCGGTCCACCTTCGTTTCCCACTCGGGAATTTCCAGGCAATATAAACTTCGGACAGAGAAACCTTTCCATAGGAAGCTCTCAATCGGTCGAACCTCAAAATATCAGACTTTACTAATTACTTAACCCGAAGTTTACATCTGCAAGGTCACAATTGTCATCACAAAAAGCTGAAACTTGGGACACCTTCACGCCGTGTACTTGGTGCTCGAATGACACCGTATTCAATACAATAAGGCACCATGCTATATTAACACAATGGTAATTTCAAGTACGGAAATGAAGGCACAATATAACGAAAATCTAGCCAAATCAGTGCCTGGGTTTGGACAAATTCAGTCACTAATTTATTCGCACAACCCATGCAGTTCTTCCGTTCGGAGTGTGTAGATCATGCATTTATAATATTTTTTACAAATGTACAGTCTTATTTTTCTCAGCAGTAGTATGGTTTATGGTTGTATTACAGACGGTTATGAACAACCCTCTGTATTTTAGACTTACTCTGGCCCGAACCCGAACTCATCCATGTCCTCGTTTAGCATGTTAGACTAGCCTTGCTTGGACAAACCTGGGTTCCAGTTCCAGTAAAATTCTGCGGTTTGTAAAGTCGGGAGTCGAAGCAAAAACGACCGGATGTCGGGAAATCAATTTGATAAGGGAGACCGCACAATCCAACACTTGGGTGCTATGCTGTAGTCACCTGTCATAATTCGAGATTTTTTAATCGCATTCTTCAATGTCATTAGTAAAAGAAATATTATTTCGGACAAATTTCGTACGCTTCGATTTCGAATCCGGCCCTAAATATTTAGTACAGAGTTCTTAAACTAAAGTCTCTCTACTTTGCAAGTATCAAAAATTGCGTATTCCCCCTCCTCGAGAAAATATTAAAATCCTCGACTCCAATTTCAGTATTCGTAATAGTTTGTAAGAGAATCGTCACATAATTCACACAGAATTAGCTAAGTGTTCATCTTCCAAAAAATTCGTTCGTTCGGACTTCGGACTAGTCTGAAGCAAGAAGCAACTCTCCCTCCACTCAACATGCATAGTATACTATAGTATACTTATGCATGTTGAGTGGAGGTGGGTAATAATTCGGACCATGTTTCTGTGTTATCATGATGACACAGAAACAATTCTTGAGCTTTCTCTCATTGTCAGTCCCACCCAGTCCCCATTTCCTAGTATCTACTTTTTCTGGCTAGTCGGCCGTTAGCCGGTCACATATAAAAGTATGCGGCACCTAACATAACACACATTAGCATCATTTTTGGCTGACTGTTTGAAACTGCAGACCGTCCCGAAGTTAATTGTTCGTTAGTGTCGTCAGTGTGCTAAACAAAAAGTCAATCGGTTTCAACTTGTTACCATATCTTACAACGCCCCTGCGAACATTGAATTGTTCAAATCCCGGTTTAAGGCACTTTCGGATATGAATATAGCGGACGAATGCCCTGGCTAATTGATACAGCTCGTCTCTCTCCTACATATTAGACCTTATTTTATTTTGACGCTCTAGGTTAAACCGCGACTCCACGGCACGGCGGTCGCGGTATATTAGTATGCACCTGCGATTCACGTCCATGGTCCATGGTATTGATCTATCGTTAGCCTTCTACGGTCGTTTCAAGTAACTTTGATCGTGATGTGAATACATGAGAACATTGGAAATACGTTTTAAAAAAACTCTTACGAGAAATACTTACAGAGAGTTCTGATACAGAAAGTAAATTGAATGACCAACAACGTTACTTCGAATGGCGAATCGAACCAAATTTTTTTGTCAAGAGCAAAAGTTTCAGGACTTGTTTTGTTTATTCCAATTCCGTTCCCCCGACAAATAAAAACCAAGGAGGCTAAACAAATCAATCAAATTCCGCAGTCAGGAGATCCCCTACGTCCAAACAAACAAAAATAAGAACTTTTAAAACGCCTGGTTCCATAACCTGGTTTTGGAACCAGGGTTATTTCCTTATAGACAATTCGGAAATTAACGTTGTCGGGTGGATACCCGCGAAAGCCATTGATCTGCAGGTGTTGAAGTCCTATAGTATAGACATTGCTTTTTTTTTATTTTCTGCACTTTTTTGGTTATTCCTTACTACGGGACCTCCCGATTGGACGAATTGGATTGATTTGTTTAGGCTCTTCGATGAAAACTACTGTGAATGAAATGAATTATGCCCTGGAGAAAGTCCCCAAATGTGATAACCCCGAGCACTGCCTTCTGACCAGGAATGGTCGTAGTCGTAGCTTATTAAATACGGAGCCAACAGAGCAAATACACCTGTCTCTACACTCCGTTAGATATAATTTAGAGGTTGTAATCGTACGCACGGAGTAATGACAATGAGAATTTAATGCTGTTGTCCTGAAGTGTGGAAGCTAAGGAGAATTACTTGTTTTTATTTTGATTTGTAGTATAGTTCACCGTTTACCCATTGCCACATATAGAAGGCATCCTGAGCAAACACACCATCAAGACCAACAAAACGAGAATAACTAATAACTAGTTAGAAGTAAAAGTTGTAAAGTCATAGTTTTATCAACAAACAAACAAAATCGTTTCTTGGCTGAATACTTCAGAAGAAAGTAATGTGAATATTTAACACTCCACTACAAGCGACAAATACGGATAGTTGTTTTTCCTGTAATAACCAGGTATCCCTCATCTTGCAATTCCTTCAGTGCGTCTTCGAACATCTCCCTGGTTATAACCTGGTGATCAAAACAAGCGTAATATTGAAACGGTGGTCTTTTCATTTTAACAAGGTACTCAACAATTCTAGAATATGAATTGACTTAGGTATTACTCCTGTATTATATTATATACAGTAAGGAGCAAAAAGGACCGAACACCCCAAATTGCCCCAACTGCAAGAGTGCGCGGGCAAGGAGCACAATTGACATTCCGTGCACTCTTGCAGTTCGGGCAAGTTCGGTACTTTTTGCTCCTCACTGTATTTCACTTTCATATTGTTTGTTTCTTTATTAATGTCTTTTATCAACACAGTCATACATACAAGTATGTGGACTGACTGTCGTATTATGACAACACAACGGGAGGGAAGGAAGAAAAGAAAAAATATTTACATTTACAAACAACCCTACATAGGAATGTGACGTATATTAAAGCTATGCACACTATACTAATGATTGATTTTGATTTCTTTTGAATGGATTTTTTTTCAGTCCTGCTTCTCCTTCCTAAAGAATTAGAATAGTTATTTCAGCTTACCAGGCCTTCATACCATTCTTACGTTATGTGATTGAATGTTAATATTAAAGAAATTATTACTTGAAGGAAAAACTGACGACCTTTATGGATCAATTGGGATTTATTCCTATTGTTGTGAGGAATGTTGTGCTTTTGCTTGTGAATAAACAAATCTTGAATCTTGAATTGGAAACAAACAATTTTACTTTTGGAATATTTGGGAGGTCAAAGGAAAAGAAGTTTTAGTAGCGCCAGACTGTTGTCAGACACAATCTCAATCAACGCAGGAATTTGTTCAATCTCTTTGCACAAAAGTGTCTTATCGGAGGAAAGGAAAAAACAATATCAAATACAAATCAACCGAAATGTCAATCCAACTACTCCGACGAGTCCACACTCCAATCCGATAGAATACCAAAGTATTCCTGTTTTTGCTCCGAAAACAAAGATATTCAAAATCAACCCAACTCACCCAAGACGAATTTTCCTTTAGCTCAGCAAGTAATTTCTGAGAATTTAGCGTAGCGGTTCTTCCTTTCTTCTCAAGGCACCGTTTGATAGTGTTGACGAGTTCGGTTCGTCTTTTCCTGGTAGTAGCGCTCATGCCTGTTGTCAGAATCGACATATCAATCTTTCCAGATGACGGATCTGTTGCGGATTGTTTCACTGCTTCCCTGTGGAGTCTTGAAGCTTCTTCCACATCAGCAACTTCAACTATGTCCGATAACCTCATCTTAGCGTGTGCCTCTGCCAATCGAATGAGGGACTCCAACTGTCGGGGGTAAGCACTGATCACACCTGCACCTTTTCCGGCTTTCCTCATCTCCAAGTATATATTAGTCAGACGTACGGAAGCTTCCTCTGTCAAACGGGGATGCACGCATTCTTTTGCGTAGGCGAGGTAGTCACGAAGTACGCTCGTATCCTACAAATAAAATTGTCAACGTGTATATCAATTTTAAACATTTGTCAGCTCAAAACAAAAGCGACAAGAGATTCTTAAAGAACAGGATGGGGTGGACAATGAAATTGTCACCCACTTCGAAAATTACACCGGGAGTCAGATGTGCAGACGTTGATGACCTTCGCTTCTGAAATGAAAGTTAGTTTAAAGTTTATGCTACTAATCGGTCATACCAGTGAGTCAGCGTCTTCATCCTCTGGAGATTTAAAGTAGAGAGCGATCATGTGTCGAGCCAAACGCCGATCATATGTATCGTCTTGTGGATCCAGCAGCAAGAATATTAAGTCAAATCTATCAAACCAAATATTGATCAGAAACTATTACAAGCCGAATTACCGAATTATTCGTGCATGAAAAATGAAAACATCTAAATTATTCAGGCAGTCCTTGCAATTGACTTCGAGTGTGGATAATGCGATTAAGGACACTTTAAACAACAAACTAGCAGGGAGATTTGCGTGTATTTTTTTGGGTTCACCATTCCCATTCGATTGACCCTCCTGCTGGACTGACCATTCTGGAATT